>PVJC01004286.1:0-64838 GCA_004026665.1 Murina feae
GGAAGCCGAGCTTCCTCCCGGCTCCTCGCCATCCGCAGGCAGCTACCTTAGAAGTGTGGGAGCTTATTCCCCTGACAGCCTTCGAAGTGGATTACAGGAGCCAGGCGAACAGCACTGCTCCACGCTTCCCAGACACTGCCAACTGCTTACGCTGAGGGCACCCTGACTGTCAGCTTCCAGCCCAGGTGAGACTCGCAGGCAGGGGCAGGCCTGTTCATCCCGCACCCAAGTGCGCGGGTGCTGAGCCCTCAGGCACAGCCCCGACCCATCGGGCGAAGAACGGAGCACACGTGCCTTTCTCCATTTCGGGACAACCTGAGCAGTGCGCCTTTGCAGGAAGGAGAGGGGTCGGGTATCTGGGGACTTGACCAGGGACAGGGCAACCTCAGGGTGTCCACCCTCTGTGGGCCGTGGATTTATAGCCCAATTCACCACCAGGACCGTGTAGACTGTGCCCTTGCGTTCCCTGCCTCCCCGATCACGGGTCCCTGTTCCCAGGGGCCCAGGGGCCCAGAAGCCAGGGTTCCGACGTCCTCGCCACCTTTTGTTCCGCTCGGGGGCCAGGAGGCCTCAAGCTTGTGCAGTTTGGAGCACCTTTTTTAAAAAAATACATGTTGTATTGATTTCAGAGAGGAAGGTAGAGGGGGAGAGAGAGGGAAAAGCATCAATGATAATAATCATTGATCAGCTGCCTCCTGCATGTCCCACACTGGGGATGAGCCCACAACCTGAGCACGTGACCTGGTTCATGGGTCCACACCATTGGGGCTGGAGCCCACTTTTTAAGAGAAAAAGTACAAAATTAGATACAAAGATGGAGATTGATTAAATTAAGAAAAGTAATCATAACAAACAGTGAAGCCTACAAAGCTGATCAATACCATAAACTTCACACAATTAACTAATACAAATAATTTTACTAATTAACTGCCTGGCGCAGTTCTAATATATTTTTTCCTAGTTTTTTAGATGCAGACTTTGATGTGGCAATGATTTGATAGAACTTTTGATAGAGTGAACAGGGACATAAGTTTTTGAAGGGTTGGTCATATTTTGATTTTTATGAATACTTTAGAAAAGACTCAGCTTTGCATTCTTCCTAGTAACGCAACATATACTGTTAGGATTGCTATCCAATTTGGCCAAACCTCTCCTGTAAGAGCCAGGGGATTTCCGGTGTTTCAGGGGTCTGCCAGAGCCTGGTCTGCAATCTCCCCTGGCCTCAAGAGTGGCTACTTATGAGCTTTGTGTCATTGTTTTTGTTTTGTTTTATTTTAAATACTAGAGGCCCGGTGCACAAAAATTTGTGCGCTCCGGGAAAGGGGGGGCGGTCCCTCAGCCTGGCCTGTGCCCTCTCACAATCTTGGACCCCTCGGGGGATGTCCATCTGCTGGCATGCCTGACCAGCCTGAGTGAGGAGTTGAGGGCCATTTTCAGGCTGCCCACAGCTCCCATTAACTCAATGTCCCAGCAAGGCTGGCTGGAATCAGGTTTCTGGGGTTTATTTATCTTCTATAATTGAAACTTTGTTGTCTTGAGCAGAGGCCTAGTCAGGCAACGAAGCCTCCTGTTTGCTTCACCTCAGTGGCTTCTATAATTGAAACATTGTTGCCTTTGAGCAGAGGCCCGGCCGGCCTAGGGAGGCAGTTTCAACTCCATTGCTGGTGCAATGGAAGCCTCCTGTTTGCTCTAGCTCTGTAGCTGTCAGCCTCCATCTTGGCTGGGTTAATTTGCATACAGCTGCTCTGATTGGCTGGTGGGTGTGGCTTGGCTGGTGGGTGTGGCTTATGTGTCTCAGAGGGTCAACTTGCATATTACTCTTTTATTAGATTAGATATTTTTATTGATTTCAGAAAGATGAAGGAGCAAGAAATAGAAACATCAATGATGAGAGAGAGTCATGGATCAGCTGCCTCCTGCACGCCCCACGCTGGGGATCAAGCCTGCAACCCAGACATGTGCCCTGACCGGGAATCAAACCGTGACCTCCTGGTTCATAGGTCGACACTTAACCACTGAGCTACGCCGGCCGGGCAATTTTGTGTCATTGTTGATAGCAGCATTTCGTGTCAAATCTGGAAGAAATGGGAACTACTTCCTTTTTGTGATTCGCTCGCCTTCCCTATTGGATCACACACATTCTGCCGTTTCCCTGCCCTTTGAGAAGGAGCCCGCTGTGCTCTTACATGACTTGTGTGCCCTGTAACTGTGGCCGGTGCTCTGTGGAGGTTTAGTGACTTCCAAGGGTTCTGAAGATACTGATCTGAAAGTCTGTCTGGTGTAAGCGCTGTCTGTCTTGTTGAAAACTGAATACAAGCGGAACAATGCAAGCGGCTTTACTCGAGGAATAGGTGCACATCATCACTGGGCAGGTTTCCTGGCAAAAGGTAATTCTTTCCAAATGTTTTGAGAATCATCTCTTTGGTCTGTTGTGTGTTTTAGTTGATTCTCTGTAACTGGGATCACAATTCTGAACTAATGAATTTTTCACTGAATAGTGTTGGGGAGACAGGCGTGATGAAACCTCCATGTTTCAAAGTCAACGGAGCTTGGCTCCATCCTGCGTTACCGTCCTCTTCCTTCTGCTTTGCCTTTCCTTCTGCTTTCTTGCTTCCTGTTTGAGAGTGTCCTGGTTCTCACAATATCTTCCATCTCTGTGTTGTCATTTTCATTATTCGTATTTTCTTTGCAATCATAATTCATTTCCTTTGTTATTTTGACCATGACTGATTTTAGTTCCATTGTGATATACTTTTTATTTTAAAAAACATTTTTTTATTGATTACATAGAGGGAGAGAGAGAGAGAAACATCAATGATGAGAGAGAATCATTGATCAGCTGCCTCACACTGGGGATTGAACCCGCAACCCGGGCCTGTGCCCTGATAGGGGATCAAACTGTGACCTCCTAGTTCATAGGTTGACACTCAACCACTGAGCCATGCTGGCTGGGCAGACTCATCTTTTTAAAAGTTAGCTCATGTTACTCCTCGCTGGAGATGCCCACTTCACTTAATGTAATGTATAGCAAGCCCCCGAAATGCTCCCTGGGTAAATGCTCCTGTCCTCATTATGGGCTTCTGCTGTGGACACGACAGGATGAGTATATTCCCACCTCAGGGCCACTGTCCTTGCGTTTTGCCTAGATGCCACTGTGGTCTCTGACTCTGGCCCTTCAGGGCTCAGGTCACATGCCTCCTCCTCCTCTGACCTTCCTGCTCATCTCTGGTCCCTCACCCCACTTTACAGAATATGCTGGGTGTGTATTCCCACGTCCTCCAGCCAGATATGCACCCCGAGGCAGGCGCTCTCTTCCTGCATCTGAGTCTGCATGTGTCAGGTGCTCAGCACACCTCTCCTGGGTAAAACCACACGCCTTACCTGGCCAGCATGGCTCAGCGGTTGAGCATTGACCTATGAACCAGGAGGTCATGGTTCCATTCCAGTTTGGGGATATGCTAGGGCTGTGAGCTCGATCCCCAGTGTGGAGCGTGCAGGAGGCTCCATGATGGCTCCATGATCCATGATTCTTTCTCATCATTGATGTTTCTCTCTCTCACTCCTTCTCCCTCTCTGACATCAATAAAAATAAACAAATATAAATAACAAAAGAAACCACACGCTTCGTAAAATTCGGGTCTGGGGTCTCCACGTCTGTGTGCCGCTCCCACAGCGACACCTCCTTCCTCCAGAGTATCTGCCGGTACTGCTTCTCCCCTCCATCACCACGGCTCCACATGCTGGCTTCGTTTTGGTCCTCCTTCCCTCACACACTGTGATTCCACACTGACGGGACATGGCTGCCGGGTTTGCTCACTGCTGTGTGTCCAACCCTGGTCTGTGCTGGTGTGCAATGGATGCTCGCTGAGCACTAGGAATGGATGGGAGGCCCAGTGGGAGCCCGGCCTCTGCTCTGCAGCCTCTGCCTGTCCCAGCCGTCGGTGACTCCTCTCCCTCTGAGACTCGTGAGGTCCTCAACATTTCCACTTGCACAGGGCCTGGCATTGCCCATCTTTTTATCCAGGTGCCGTGTGCCCACAGGAAGGATACACCTGAGATACATTAGTGCAAGGCCACAAGCCCATTCCCTGCAGGTGGCAGACTCTCTGTGGATGAAAACGTGTAAAGTAGGTAGCATTTCCAGGAGCCTCGTGTAGTTTCTGAACAGCAGGGAACACATGCTCCAACACCATCAGTCAAAGCATCTCAGTGCAGCTCCCAAAAGCCAAGTGGAGTGGGGTGTGTCCTGGGCTGTGTGCACTCAGCTCCCAGCAGGGCAGAGCCCCGGACCTGGGAGCTGGGACAACGTATTTCACAGTCGCCCTGTCAACGAGGAAGGGAGAGGGACAGAGAGATAGAAATATCAATGATGAGAGAGAATTTGGGGTCGGATGCCTCCTGCACGCTCCACACTGGGAGTAGAGCCTGCAACCTGGGCCTGTGCCCTGGACCAGAAATCGAACCCTGACCTCGTTCAGAGGGCGACGCTCATCCACCGAGCCACGCCATGGGGGCCCAGTCAAATGCTCTTTCTTTTCCATCAATTGTGTATTGTTTTTATTTATTTATTTTAAAAATATATTTTATTGATTTTTTACAGAGAGGAAGGGAGAGGGACAGATAGTGAGAAACATCGATGAGAGAGAAACATCCATCAACTGCCTCCTGCACGCCCCCTACTGGGAATGTGCCCGCAACCAAGGCACATGCCCTTGACCGGAATCCAACCTGGGACCATTCAGTTCGCAGGCCGATGCTCTACCCACTGAGCCAAACCGGTCAGGGCAATTGTGTATTGTTTTTAAATCAGAGGTTTCTCTCTCTCTCTCTCTCTTTCTCTCTCTCTCTCTCTCTCTCACACACGCACGCACGCACACACACACACTATGGCAGCTGCCCCGTTGGTCCTTGCCTTCAGAACTCGCCCAGAAGGACCACTCTCTCCTGCTCAACGTGAGCGCCGCTTCAACTGAGCTCCTTCTACACCAAACTGTGTCTTTTGGTCCCAATTGTTCTTCACGGTGAATGGGCAGACCCTGGAGCACGTCGAGGACCGGGCCTGCCTGCCGATGGGGGCCACCAGTGACAGCTCCTCGCCTGGACCTCAGGGCCCTCGTGCCCCCGCAGCGGAGGCGGGAAGGGAAACCGACTGCGGCTTAGATTTTGCGGAGACACTGGAGCCGCGTTACTCCTGGGACAAGCTGAGTGGCTGCCCCGACCCTGACCACGCACCGCCCCTTAGCGTGCCCAGTTTTGCAGGGCAGCCCCCCAGCTGCACAGAGGGCGCCCACAGGGCCGGCCGTGGGTGCTGCGCTCTGGTCCGGAGCGTGTCCAAGGCGCCCACGCACATCCGCAGGGTTTCCACTGGTGACGGAACATCCAGACCAGGGCATTCTGGACGTGGCGCCTGCCTGTTACTGTAACGGCGGTAAAACCGGAGAAGCCGTCGGGTTGGACGGTCTCAGACGGTAACCGCTGGTTCACAGGAGGCAGTGCCCGCAGTTGGAGGCGCTGCGGACACAGTGGAGGCCACGGGCGCTGCAGCCCAAGGGCGTCCGCAGGCGCGTCCGACCCGACGGAACCGCTGCTCCAGAGCAGGGGCCCCGGCCCCGCCGCCCGCACGACCTTGACCCGGCTCTCGCCTCCGCCCCGCCGGCCGCGCGCCGCTCCCGGCTCCCCGCTCCCGGGCCACTCAGCTCCACTCCAGGTTTTCCGGGCCGCTCAGCCGCCTGCGTCGGGCGTCGCGGCGAGACGTTCAGCGCCGGGTGACGTGCCTCGCCATTGGCTGCCGCCGGTAGCCCCACTGCCGTGCGTCGCCTCCATAGGCGGGCGCGCCCGTCCGTCAGCGGCCCGGCGCCGCACGAGCGCGCCGCGCGTGTCCCGCCCCTCGCCGCCGCTCGTCGCTCGCCGGCCGGCGGCCTCGCTGGGCCTCAGCTCCGTGGCGGCGGCGGCGGAAGGCGCCGGCCCGCGCAGGCCCATGGCGGCGGCCGCGGCGCTCCCGGGCGCGGGCGGGCCTCCCGCGGGCGGCGGGGCCGGCGGCGTTGGCGGCGGGTCCCCGCCGGGCGGCTGGGCCGTGGCGCGCCTCGAGGGCCGCGAGTTCGAGTACCTGATGAAGAAGCGCTCGGTGACCATCGGCCGCAACTCGTCGCAGGGCTCGGTGGACGTGAGCATGGGCCACTCGAGCTTCATCTCCCGGCGCCACCTGGAGATCTTCACGCCCCCGGGCGGCGGCCATGGCGGGGCGGCCCCCGACCCCTCCACGCAGCCCGGGCCCGACGCCGGCGGCGACTTCTACCTGCGCTGCCTCGGCAAGAACGGCGTGTTCGTGGACGGCGTGTTCCAGAGGCGCGGGGCGCCGCCGCTGCAGCTGCCGCGCGTGTGAGTGGGGGCCGGGCCTGGGGCGCACCCACCCGCGGGACCCCTACCCCATCCGCCCGTCCTGCCCGCAGCCCCGGCCGCCCGCCGGCCTCCGGCCCACGGCCCGACGACCTCCACCCGTCACCCCGGCCGCATCCCGATCCACGGCCCGTGCACCCCACTCGCCGGGACGCGCACTGCAGCCCCGGCCCCCCAAAAGCGGCACCTGTGCACGTGGGTCCTGTGGGGGTTACGTGTGTGTTCACAGCCGGGCCAGTCGGGGTGCTGCCCGCAGCGAGCAGCCCCTCTGCCCACGGGCGGGCGTCGCCTCCTTCCCGCCCCGTGGGTCCGGGCCCGGGCCCGCAGTGGGTTGTTGGGGAGCGTGTGTTCACGCTGCGCCCCTTTCTCCGGCCCGGCCTTGGGCAGCTGGAAAGGCTGCGCTCTCGAGGCTTTGCCCAGGACCTGCATGTGGGGAGGTGGACATTGTCCACGTGACTGTAAAAGTGGGGTGTGTTGCGAGGCCGCAACCTGAATCAGGGAGCTGCTGGGGGTGCGGTCCTGCCTGCGGCTCCACGAACCGCCTCCCACAAAGCCGGTGGCTCCCAGGTGACCCGCTGGCGGGGCCGGTGGGGCCCTTGTCGGCAGGCTGGACTGTCACTGCTCTCAGCTGTCGCCACCCACCGGCCGGAGGGCAGCCCCTGGCTGCGACGACCTGTGCGGTGCAGTGGCCCCGCGCCTCCCGGGCCTGATGGGAGCATTGCCGCCCCGAGCGCTGCCTTTGGGCTCCGGCTGCCCCGCACCCCGGCGGAGCCTCCTGGTGCAAGGGGTGCTGTTGGCAGTGACTCCATGTCACCCCAGAGGATGCTGTATCTTCACTCTGAGGATGTTGAGGTTTTTGTAAAGGACGTTTGAGTTACTGCTCAGTCCAGAGCTCCCCTGGACGTGCAACACATGGAAGTGTTTGGGCCTTTGCTGAGGGAGCAGAGCTGGTCCCTTCTGAGCGGCAGGGTGGGTGGGCCTTGCAGAGAGAGGCCGAGAAGGCCGTGGGCGCCGCGGCCTGGGCCTCCTCCTGTCTCCTGGGCCCCTCTGCCCCTGGCGGGGGTGCTCCTTCTGCGCGTGAAATAAGTGGGTGACTGTAGTTTGCAGCACCTCCCTTCTTGCAAGGCGTCAGTTTTAAGGTGTTTGGGCAGGGCGGTCATGGTACAGGTTGATGGAACACGTCCTGTAAAGATGATTGGCACCAGCTAAAAGCAGACAAACTTTTAAGAATTCTTGAAATTAAACTCAGTTTTACGTTACAAGTTCTTTGAAGTTAAAACATCAAATTGTGTAAGTTTGAAAGCACGCAGTGTGGAGCGGTGGTTATGCAGAGGTTGGAATACCCTGTTTCAAATTCGCCTGCTGAATTGACAGTCGCTGTGGAGTGAAAAAGTAGGACAACCCATGGCTGGTCTGTTATTGAATGACAAGGATTTTACTCCAATTCCAACATTAAGATGTAGCTAGTATTAAACATTTGCATACAGAGTAGAGCGGGTGAGTAGTTTAGGCTTAAAGTGTGCTTCATCATTTTATTAAAATACCAAATGTACTAATTCCGGGGGAATAGAGAAAGATGATGTGAGGAGATTTCTTAAATGGTTCGTATAAGATGAGAGTACAAGCACCTTTTCCTCGGTGGTTGGTGAGCCCCGTGCCCAGCGTGTGTGTGCAGGAGAGAGGGCGGATGGCAGAGAAGAGATGTTCCAGAGCCAGGGCCTGGTTTTCCAGAAAACAAGTGATTTTCACAACGGATGCAGGGCTAAGACGAAAGGATCCCAGGAGTGTGTGACTTGGCTGGAGGTGCAGGAGTTCCTGGGAATGGGGAGGGCAGTGGGGAGCCTGGGTGACCTGGCAGGGCTTCTAGAAGTGGGCAGGTGGAGGTGGCCTGGTGGGCGTGGCTGGGCTGGAGGCGCTGGGGGGGCCCTTGGCGGGAGCTGGAGCAGGAGGTTTGCCTGGCTGGTGGGGGATCGTTTTTCGGCTCAGAAACAGAATGAAGACTGTCCTTTTGGAGGACAGGCTCCGCCTTTGTCTGTGGACCTGGTCTGGGGCCTGAGTGAGCAGGGGGGGTTTTAGCGAGATTGGTTGGGCAGGAATGTCTGAGTGTGTTGTTACTCTTGTTGCCATGGTAGCAAACAAAGTATAATTTATAAATAAAAATAAGCAATTCTTTAACAATTGTTCATACTTTGAAGTGTCAACTGCGTTTGACATTTTTTATTAATAAGATCCTACAGTATCTAAAGCCAAACGTAAATCGAAGTTGGGTTTACTATTGCTCCAATCTGTTTAACATGCAGAACGAACGGCCCCTGTACTGTGCAGGGTGGCCCTGTCCTGGCTAAACTAGTCGGGGATCCCACAGCCGCGCCTTCCCCATGCGGCGAGTTTTAATTTGCAGACCACACTGGGTGACGTCACACGTGAAGGCAGACCACACTCGGTGACGTCACACGTGAAGGCAGACCACACTCCGTGACGTCACACGTGAAGGCAGACCACACTGGGTGACGTCACACGTGAAGGCAGACCACACTCCGTGACGTCACACGTGAAGGCAGACCACACTGGGTGACGTCACACGTGGAGGCTTTCTCACTAAGTTAGAGATGATGGCGTCCTCTGAGGTGGGACTGGAAAGAGGCCAGAGGCAGTGGCTTCTGGCGCTTTCCAGGGGAGCTCCAGGGGGAGAACTTAGGAACTCACAGGCTGGCTCTTGTGTAGAAACAGGGCAGAACTGAGGTTTCCAGAGAACAGCAGACCAGAAAGAGGGCAGTGATGCGACGGGCGGGCGGAGAGGAACTGGCCTCAGGAAAAGGCCTGCAGCGCCACATGGATCAGGCTGAGGAAGGAGGCTGCCTGTGAGGTGGAGATGAGGAGGGTGTGTGGGTGGGTGTGGTATAAGGAAAGCAGAGATGAGGTTAGGGTCGGAGGCGTGGAGACCCTGTGGATCACCAGCGTGCAGTGGGTGCGGGAACCCCTGAGCGATGAAGCAGAGGCCCAGATGGCCCAGGGAGTGGACACAGACGAGGTGTGAAGGAGGACAGCTCCCAGGAGAGGAAGATAAAATGGGGTGTCTTGTTTGAAGACCCGCCAGAGCCACTCGTGAGGCCTGGCGGTTTCCTTTTCCTTTGTTCATTCACTTAGGTTTTACGCGCCCACCATCCCCTTTTTGGCAGTCGTCAGCTTGTTCCCTGCATCGATGGCGTGTTCTCTTGCCCCAGGGCTGTAGGGTAGGCCGAACCGCCTCCACTTTATGATCGGAGACTCTGACTAGCTTGTTGGCAGAGCTGAGAGGGGTCCAGAAAGCAGACTCCGGACCCACGAGTGGGTGACGTGTCAGGGCCGATGGACACAGCAGAGGGGCAGAGGGGCTTTATGCTGTGAAAAGCCTCAGGGTACAAAATAGCTGCTTTATAGTGACCACTATGCATTTTTCTTTAAAAGCGCAGCATGCGTTCACTTGGCAAATGGAGATACATTTTTATCACTGGTTTGTAGACATCGGGGGACACCGGGCAGCTATTTTAGCATAGTCGTTACTTGACTAAGTTCAAGAAAACACCAACAACCTGCTCACTTCTTCACTGAGTGTCTAGTATTTCTTCCAGGGGTGGAACTGTTCATTTTAATGTTCTAATGAGCAGTTGAAGACGTTGAGGTTTTGAATAACTTGAATTTCTAACACATTTTGAGGAACAAGCCGACGTTCTGGGACTGTGTGCCCACTCTCTGCGTCCGGACGTGGTGAGGCTGGCTCTGGAGCTGACTGCCTGCGGCAGCCTGCCCTGTGTGCCAGTTCTCTCGCTGGTGACATGGGGATCATCACTGCCTGTCATCAGGGAACACAATTAGCACCGCGCCTGTGCCCCTGCCGGACATGTGTTTGTCCATCACAAGTGTCCTGGTGTGGAG
This sequence comes from Murina feae, assembly GCA_004026665.1. Taxonomy (NCBI): domain Eukaryota; kingdom Metazoa; phylum Chordata; class Mammalia; order Chiroptera; family Vespertilionidae; genus Murina; species Murina feae. The sequence continues at coordinate 10,312 of PVJC01004286.1, forward strand.
GGGCCGTGGGGATCCAGTGTGACAGACGTGATGTGGTCAGCATCAGCTGGTCGCCAGGCCTGCAGGTCCGTGGGGGGCCCTCTCGAAGGCTCCGTCCAACCTGTCAGCCTCATCATAGATATTCCTGTTTCGGGGGAAGAGGACAAGCGCAGCTTTGGGCTCCATCAGAAAAGGGTCTGATGGAAAGGACAGTTGTGCTCGCAGCTGTCAGTCCTAGAGCTTTGCCGTTTACAGCTTCACTTTTTCTTCAACTGCTTTGTTGAGTGTGAGAACCACAGACCTTTCGGAACCTCGGCCAAGGCTTCTTTCTGGGGGCAGCGAGGACCAGAAGCTGGGCTCCCTGTAGGTCCCCAGACGGGTGAGCTGCTGGGGGTACCTAGGAGTGATGGGTCCGGAGCCCCTTCTGCTGTGAGGCTATAACTCACCTCAGCTCTCTTCCCTGCTGCTCCTCCAATGGGGGACGGGTCCTAGAAGTGGCTCAGGGCCAGACCTGTGCCCACCGACTGCTGACTTAGGACATGACTGTTCTGGGAACATTCTCACATTCTGGTCACCTAGAGACAGGTTTCTCGTCAGACATGGTGCCGGTTCTCGCGTCTCTGCTGATGTGCAGGTGTAGAGCCTCGTGTATAGTTGGTGGGCATCTTCCAGAAGGTGAGGCTGTTACAGTAACAGCAGACTTTTCTGTTGTAAAATGCTTTGCTGAGGAGCAAGGTGTTTTTGGAAAATGAATAGTTCTGGCACTTCTGGTCCAGTTTTTAATGAGGATTTTTGAATTTGCTAATGAACCTTCATACACAGGGCGTGTGTAAGGCACACATCGCCATTCCTGAGATTTGAAAGGGTGTGTTGCTCTATAGGAAACAGAAAATCCTCTACAAGTAAGTTGGAGGCTTACCTCCAACTTAGTTTTGGGCTTTTGTTTTGTTTGGTGTTTTCAGAATATAATAGCATTTTCAGTGCAAAGGTAATGTTTTAAAAATGCTAATTTTTCCCTTTCTAAACAGATGGAGGATGTTAGGATTGTGCCCATCAGGTTTGCAGCTGTTGGAATTACATGGAAGAAGATGTAGTTAAATATAAACTGCCCATTCCGATTCCTCCTTGAGTCTTCTGTTCCCATTTTGCCTGGTCTCCTGGATGTAATTCTCGGTTGACAGGTTTTTTTCTTTTCGTTCCTAATGAAAAATCCATCTGTTAACCTTATTGAGAGAGTCCTTATATATGACAGGTTACTTCTTTCTTGCAGTTTTCAAGGTTCTCTCTTTGTCTTTTGATGGTTTAATTATAATCTCAATATGAGTGCTTTGAGTTTATCAACTTGGGGTTTGTTGAGCTTCTTGGATTTGTAGGTTTGTGTCTTTCATTTGGGAAGTTTTCAGCCGTTGTTTTTTCAAATATTCTTTCGGCCCCTTTCTCTCCACCTTGGGATTCCCTGATGTGTATATCCACTGCTGATGTCCCCTGAGGCCTTTGGCTCTGTTCACTCTTCTTCATTCTTCTTTTCACTCCTCAGATGTGATAATTTCAAGTTCATGGTTCTTATTTCTGCTTCCTCAGATATGCTGTTGATCCATGTGCTGAATTTTTCATTTTAGTTACTGTACTTTCTCTTTCATTCCTTCTTTTAATTTCTCTTTATATTCCTGTCTTGCTCATACATCATTTTCCTGTTTCCTTTAGTTCTTTGTGGTTTCCTTTGAGCTGTTTGAACATATTTAACACAGTTGTTCTAAAATCTTTGTCTTGCAAGCCCTATGTCTACCTTCTTCAGATTTCTGTTACTTTGTCCCTTTGACTGAGGCATACTTTCCTCCTTATGTTTTGTGATTTTATTGTTGCTGAAAACTGAACATTTGGCTTTTATAATGGAACTAGGGGCCCAGTGCACAAAAATTTGTGCACTCAGTTGAGGGGGGGGGGTCCCTCAAGTTGGCCTGTGCCCTCTCGCAGTCTGGGACCCCTCAGGGGATATCCACTTGCTGGCGGGCCTGGCCAGCCTGGATGAGGGGCTGATGGTTGTTTGCAGGCTGGCCAAGCCAGCCTGGGTGAGGGGCTGAGGGCCGTTTTCAGGCTGCCCACAGGCCCTTCAAGGTTTGGGTCCCTACTGGCATGCCTGGCCAGCCTGGGTGAGGGGCTAATGGCTGTTTGCAGTCTAGCCACAGCTCCCATTGACCCAAGGTCCCAGCGAGGCTGGCTGGAAGCAGGTTTCTGGGGTTATTTATCTTTTATAATTGAAACGTTGTTGCCTTGAGGGGAGGCCACAGCTTGCCTAGTCAGGCAACGAAGCCTCCTTTTGCTTCAGCTCCGTGGCTTCTATAATTGAAACTTTGTTGCTTTGAGCTGGCCAAGGCAGGCAGTTTTCTCCAAACAGAAGCCTCCTGTTTGCTCTAGCTCCGTGGCTGCCAGCCTCCATCTTGGCTAGGTTAATTTGCATACAGCCACTCTGATTGGCTGGTGGGTGTGGCTTGGCTGGTGGGCATGGCTTAGGTGTCTCAGAGTGAGGTTCAATTTGCATATTACTCTTTTATTAGATTAGATTAGATTAGATAAGATAGTTCTGGAAGTCAGATTCTCCTTCTTCCCTAGGGTTTGCTGTTTGTTGTTGGTTGAAGGCCATAGGAGTCCTTTTTACCTGGTGACTTTCCCAGACTTATTGCAAAGAGTGTCCTCCACAGTGTGCTCCCTGAAGTCCTGTTTCATAGCTTACGTTCAGCCGGTGTTTTGACAGGTTTTCTTGAATACCAGGAGCTCTCCCCTCCCCAAGTGGTGCCCGGGCTCCTCACTCTGGATCAGGTTGGCACTGCCTAGGGGTCAGCCCAGGGTGTCTGGTGAGGTATCTGTTCAGGTCTTTTGCTTTTTAAAAAAATTTTTTCTTTTTAAAAAAATATATTTTTATTGATTTCAGAGAGGGAGAGAGATAGAAACATCAATGATGAGAAAGAATCACTAATTGGCTGCCTCCTGTATGCCCCACAATGGGGATCGAGCCCGCAACTTGGACATGTGCCCTGACCAGCCATGACCTTCTGGTTGATCGGTTATCACTCAGCCACTGTCTTGTGCTCATTTTTAAATTGGATTGTTTCCTTCTTGATTTTTAGGAGATTTTTTTTCATAATTTAGATAACAGACCTTTATCAGGATGTCTTTTGCCAATATTTTCTCCCAGGCTGGCTTGTCTTCTCACTCTCTTGATAAATGTCTTTAACCAGAAATAAAGAAACAGTAGCTAAGACTTATGAGTGCTTACTTATGTTCCAGACACAATTGTAAGTGCTCTTTAAAACTGTTGTTATATTGTGGTAAAATACACACAACATAGTGTTTGCCGTCTTGACCCTCTTTAAGGTGCACAGCTCAGTGCTTGAGCACCTCACTTTGCAGTACAGCCATCCATCACCAGCACCACCACCTCCAGAGTCCGTCTTGTAAAACTGAAGCTGTCCCCATGACACCCTAGCTCCCCACCCCCACCTGCAGCCCCAGCAGCCACCACTCTGCTTTCTGCCGCCACAGGTCAGGCTGCTCTAGGAACCGCATATGGAATCATACAGGGTCTGCCCTCTGGGTCTGGCTCGTTACTGTGCTCAGCACGATGCCCTCCAGATCTAACCATTTGTGGCAGGTGTTAGGATTTCCCATGAAAGGTTCTTTAAGAAACAAGACACATTGCAGTTTGGTCATTTATGGAGTAGGATTAACCTTTTGAAGATCAGACATGACCGTGAATGGAATTCTAGTTACCAAAAAGGCCGTAGGTGAAAAGAGCTTTCCTGTGCACTGGTGTAGATGGGATATTCTTCCTTAGGAGGTTCGGCGAGGCCTTCGTGGGGTGCCAGTCGGATGGGGGCGGAGAGCTGGGGAAACGGCAGACGCCACTCGTCTGCTGGAGCCCAGGGCCTGTCTCTCAAGGCAGCTTCTCTTGCTGATTTAGTTGTTCATGTGAATGGTTCTGGGTCCACTCTGAGAGCTGCCACTAGAGCCTGGAGCCCTGGGAAGGCCATGGAAGGAGGGAGTCTGATGAGTTTAAATTTTTATGTGCATTTATTGCCTATTAATGACAACAACAAAAGTACAAATAGAGATTCTACTCTCGACAGTGGCTTAATGGATTGATCATTTGTGAAGTCAGCCGTCGGAGTTCCTCTTGAACAAATCAGAATATTTCTGAAGAAATTCCTAGGGAAAGGCACCCGCAGGCAGGGCATAGACAGGCCCCACTGAAGCCCGGGAGCCTGTGGTGTCTCGGGTTTTAGGAAAGTAGCACAGTGTGTGTGTGCTCCCAGCACCCTGTCACCCAGTGTTGCAAAACACATGCATATTCTCAGTGGGATAATTAAAGGCTATAATTAGCTCCTTCTCAGTTCAGGTCAGAATCGGCTGCCAACGATTTCAGGTCAGGTTTTTTGGCGCTGTTACGCTTTTTGGAAAATGTGAGCAAGGGATTGTAGACCTGTTGAGGCTCAGAGGCCACCTGAAGGCAAGGCCTTAGGGCAGGGACTTGGAGTCGGTGCTGACAGCCTCCTGCCCCCCAGCTGCCGTCCTGTGTCGGTCAGCCCCGGTGTTCCTGTCTGTGGGAGCTGCTGCTGCTCCTCCAGGACCTCGGACTCGCCTTCTCCTCGTCTCCTTTCCCATCTTTGTCCACTCTGCTTCTCTGAATACAGTTACTGATCTGAATTGGTTCTGCTCTGCCCCCTGAGTCTGTGGAGGACTGACCTGAGGGAAGTCAGGAGCAAGGCCTGATGGCAGGGTGGCCCAACCCTGCTGAGAGCTGTCTACTGCCCCAGCTAAAGCCTTGACGATGTCGCCGGGAGTGGGGGGACCATTGCTGGCTCCTTCCTTGGTGAGCACCCAAGTAGGACAGGGCGGTGGGCAGAGCCAGCTGAACGCCATCACTGGTCGTTTGGTTGTTTAAAAATATAACCTGAATCAGGTGCTGTAACTGGGTGTGAATGCAGACTCGGAGACCATGAGTCTGTGGAGCTATTTTTAACTTTTATTCTTTGAAGGCATTTTGCTTGCATTCCTTTTTATTTTTTAATATATTTGAGTCATGGCAAGGAAGCTATATTAAAGGTGAACCAGAGTGTTAAATTGTAAACCTTTCCCCCCAAAATTTAATATGTCTGACTTTTGTTTGCTCAGTGAAAACACTGATAGTTTTTAAAGGAAAAGGAGTGATTTTTCTTAAATAAGAAACAGTCACAAAATTGTCGTTTTGCTTAATGATCCATTTATTCTTGTACGTTTCTCTTGAAAGGAGTAATGGAGAGTAAGAGTACTAAAGTCTGCTTTAAATCTACTAGCTTAAAATGTGTTTGTGCATTTATTATTTATTTGTTGGTTTGTTTTTATTTTTTTTGCATTTAAAAAATATATATTTCATTGATTTTTCACAGAGAGGAAGAGAGAGGGATAGAGAGTTAGAAACATCGATCAGCTGCCTCCTGCACACTTCCCACTGGGTATGTACCCGCAACCAAGGTACATGCCCTTGACCGGAATCGAACTTGGGACCCTTGAGTTCCCAGGCTGATGCTTTATCCACTGAGCCAAACCAGTTGGGGCTAATTTGTTTGTTTTTAGATAATTTTTTTATTGGTTTCAGAGAGGAAGGATGAGAATCATTGATTGGCTGCCTCTTGCATGCCACACTGTGTATCAAGCATGTGCCCTGACTGGGAAATTGAACTGTGACTTCCTGGTTCATAGGTCGATGCTCATCAACTGAGCCACACCAGCTGGGCAATTTTGTGCATTTATTTTAAAAGGAGTAATGCCACCCTAACCGGTTTGGCTCAGTGGATAGAGCGTCGGCCTGTGGATTCAAGGGTCCCAGGTTCGATTCTGGTCAAGGGTGTGTACCTTGGTTGCGAGCACATCCCACTAGGGGCTGTGCAGGAGGCAGCTGATTGATGTTTCTCTCTCATCGATGTTTCTAACTCTATCCCTCTCTCTTCCCCTCTGTGAAAAATCAATAAAATATATTTTAAAAAGTAAATAAAAGGAGTAATGCCTGGCCCTGGCTGGTTTGGCTTAGTGGATGGAGCGTTGGCCTGTGGACTGAAAGGTCCTGGGTTCAATTCCGGTCAAGGGCACATGCCCTGGTTGCGGGCTTGATCTCCAGTAGGGGGCATGCAGGAGGCAGCCAATCAATGATTCTCTCTCATTGATGTTTCTCTCTCTCTCTCTCCCTCTGCCTTCCTCTCTGAAATCAATTTAAAAAATACATATTTTTAAAAAAATAAAAGGAGTAATGCCTAGGTTTGGGGTTTGATCCCAGGTCGGGGCACATACGGGAGGCAACTGATCAATGTTTCTCTCTCCCCCTTTCTCTCTAAAATCAAACATTTCTTCGGGTGAGGATTTTTAGAGAAGTACTGCAGATTGAATGGTATTTGAGTCTCCTTTTCTTTTTTTCCTGTTTGGCTGGTCTGAAGTTTTTGTTTACTGGTATTTTAAAGTCTAAGTGCCTGGTTTGTGGTTTTGTTCTTTAAGCTGCTCATAACATGAGGCGAGCGTGAGGTGGGCTTCTTAGGGCCTCCTCCCCAGCAGACAAGTCTCCCGAGCATTTGAGGCAGGTGGGCTCTGTGTCCTGCTGGGGAGAGGGAGGGAGCGCTCTGTCCTCTAGTCCAGCCACAGGCCCTGACGCGGGCTCTTTTTCAGGTGCACGTTCAGGTTCCCGAGCACAAACATCAAGATCACGTTCACTGCCCTGTCCAGCGAGAAGAGGGAGAAGCAGGAGGCACCCGAGTCTCCAGTGAAGCCCGTGCAGGCCCACATCTCGCCCCTGACCATCAACATTCCAGACACCATGGCCCACCTCATCAGCCCCCTGCCCTCCCCTACGGGAACCATCAGGTACGCCGCCTGCACGGGGATGGCCACGTACGGTCCGAGTCTGCATCTCTGTCCTCTCTTCCTGCCTTGTCCTTTCCAGCGCCATGGGGAGTCCCAGTGGTGAGCAGGGGCACACAGGGATCCTGTGCCCTTCCCAGGGGCTGGCAGCTGTGGAAAGGAGATGCTGAGGACACTGACAATACCAGGCACTGTCTCTCTCAGCTCCTGGTAGTGTGAAACATGCTTCCCACATGTTCCTAGTTTTTACTTATGGGTTCTTTTACTTGTCATGTTGGTCTAAAGTCCAAGATTTTCATTTGCATTTTGAGGTTTTTCATTTTGCTACAATTTCATGTAAATTCTGATGACTTGTACTTTGGGTTGATGAGTTGGATCCCAGTGAAGTGACAAACTTGTGTTCTCCGAGATTTCCCAAGAAAGACTGGGCTCCTCAGGAAGCCGTTCAGGTTCCCCAGTGGAAGCTGAAGCCCAGTACATGGTGTTCAGGTTGTGCCTTACTCACAGAGGACAGTAGCTGAACGCCAGGTCAAGAACAGCCATGGGACCCTGCAGGCCGCTGCCCTCTCCCTCCCGACTCACCCTGACCATCTTGGATGACTGGAGGCACGTCCTTCCAGCCTGTCTTCAGCTCCCTGGTGGCGGGGGTAGGGGGGGGCGAGCTTGTGCTGTGTCCCTCCCTCAGGCGGGAGCCTTGGAGCCATAACATGTGGCTTTGTCTTTGGTCAGTTCTAGAACCATCCTGAGCTTCTCTTCCTCACTGGTGAAGCGGGGCCACCTCCTCCTGTGAGGGTTTGTTTTATGATCATGTGATATGACACGTGTGGAAGCAAGTCCCCAAGTTTCTTGGGGTGATCATCAGTTTCATAGAGAATGAACAAGTTTATTTTCCAAGGGAAACGCTGATGTTCTCTTACTTTCACAGTTTGTTTTCCCTGAAATCAGAACCAGCTATGGAAGCACATGTGATGGTCACTCTGTGGTAGGCTGATGCGACGTCTTTCTCGTCCACAGTGCTGCAAACTCCTGCCCGTCCAGCCCCCGGGGAGCAGGGTCTTCAGGGTACAAAATGGGCCGTGTGATACCATCTGACCTCAGTCTAATGTCTGACAACTCACAGCCAGAAAACGAAAAGGAAGCTTCAGGTGGAGACAGCCCAAAGGTAAATGTTTCATAGCCTTGAAATAGAACCTGGGGCCATCGTGTAGCTCGCGCCCTTGTTGTGTAGCCTGCGGGTCTAGTAGCCTCCCCACCCGGACCTGGGGAAGCACGTTGTCAGTGATGTGCACGTCAGACTGGACGTGGGCTGGCTCTGGGCTCACTGGTCACTGCTTAGCCTGCTCTCGGTGGAGGGGTCTGCTGAGAGCTGAACACACGGGGGTCCAGGAGAACTCTTCAGTCTTGTGGGGTGACATCCATTGTGTCCCAATGCTGAAGGTGGCGTGTGTGCACACATCTGAACACGTATGCACATGAACACAGACATACTAAAAACACCAAGAATCCTAAATTTTAGTACATTTAGTAAAAGGTCTTGATAACTTCAGTACTGTTTTGTTTTGTTTTTTCACTTGAATACAGGATGACTCAAAGCCACCTTATTCCTATGCACAATTAATTGTACAAGCAATTACAATGGCTCCTGATAAACAGCTCACCCTCAATGGAATTTACACGCACATCACTAAAAACTACCCATACTACCGGACCGCGGACAAGGGCTGGCAGGTAAATCCATTCCAGTTTGTTTCAAAGTGTTGCACCCAGGGCCTTGTCATGCTGTCGACCCGCCCAGGGGGAGAGGGTGCTGAGTGGGGAGTGACGTTTCCTCGGGGAGAGGCCTGCTGCTGCCATGCCTTTCTGACCCTTGGTGCCCAGTGGAAGGAATAGTGGTTCCAGAAAACCGCTCAGCCTACCCTTCGCACTGTCACGACCCCCACGGGGCGGGAGGCGGGGGTGCTGGTCCTCTTCGATTAGGGCGTCACATCACATCGTGTCTGAAATGGGAGTTAGTCCAGCACTGTCCTGTCTCCCTTACGAATGCCGTCTGCTGAGGTACTTGCTTTTAGCAGTTTGCCTAGAGACAGTTTTCAGACTGTTTACTGAGGAACCCTTCTTCGAAGATGCCTTCCTGGTTGGCCAGGACGTAAAACATGGGTGCCCTGCGGCCACTAAAGTGGGGAGCCCACCTGCCTGTCCATCTGCACTTCAACCCATTCCTGGGGTGTCTGGAACCAGGGCCTCCTCAGAGGACACTTTGAAATCAGTGCATAATATTTGCATGGTTTCGCTTTTTAACTTAGTTTCATTTTTAAACCTTTACATTGTGTAGGTTTTTTCTGTGTGTCTGTTGTGTATTTACTGGGTGTGTATATACAGTAGGATCTCTGTCACTCAGACAGTAGGGGAAAGGGTAAGTTGAAGTCTAGAATATTAAAGCATAATGGGAGAGAGAAGAAATGCACGTTTATAACTTAAATTCATGAAGTAACCAGGAATGGCTAGAGTTCCTTTGAGGCTTAATGAGTAAATGATCTTGTGACAAATGTGTCTGTTGAACCATAACCAGATGATGTAGATGAGGGTGGGGGCGCCTTTTCTGTTTCGTGGGAGGTAAGAACTTGACTTCTTCCGCCTGCAGAGGTGCATGTGTGAGTAAAAGCAGGCTTCCAGCCAAGCCTGAGTGCTTCCTGTCTCAGGGTCCTAGTCAGGCAAGGTCTTCAGTGGTGGGACCCAGCCTCCCTCCTGGCCAAGGTGCTCCCAGCGGGTGGCCCTCCTGGTGGCAGTGAGAGGCTAACAGGAGGCTCCCTGTCAGCGGCCTGGCAGGTCTCTTCCCAGTTGCCCGATGAACCCTTGCAGAACTTGCCGGACTTTAGCTGGACAGTGAGGCTGGGCTTCGGAAGCAGTGGGCCCACAGAAGCAGGACATCTGGCTGCCGCGGGCTCAGCTCCCTGTGCGCGGGATTCTGATGCTGTGAAAAGCCAGTCACCTGGGCTTGATGGGAGTGAGAGTTTCTGGCCAGAATTAAGGACCCATTTCCCTTATGGTCGTATTTCCCTGTGTTTCCAAACATCATTCATTTGAGTGAGAGCTGCTTCTGAGCATCAAAAGGTTTTCTCAGTAAAGGGCGCTAAGGGACCAGGGCCACGACCATGCCAAGGGGGACGCCCCATGCCCGGTTGCTGCTGTCTCCGGGGAGTGACTTGTCAGACCCCCTCTCTGTTGAACTATGTCATTAACGCTTGTTTTTATTGAAACGTCTTCTTTTCAGATGAAAGTCGCAAGGGCGACTGTGCCTCTTGCCTGTGTAAGGCTGCTCCGGGACATTTCACGCCTCCTGCCTCCAGCTGCTCTAGCGGGAAGGGGAAGGGGAAGGGGTTCCTGCTGCAGCCCTCCCTTTGCCTTGAGGACACACCCTCTCCGGTCCTCTTGCCACAGCGCCATAGTCCTAGCTCTCGCTTGGGCTGCATGTGCCCGTTCACTGTCAGGAGAGCCTCTGAGCTGCTCTGCCCAGCGTCTGCCCAAGTGAGGCCTCATCCCCATGTCGTCCCTCCTCAACCAAAGTTCTTACCATTTCTGCAGCCTATTTTAGAAAAGAGCGGGGTCTTTTCTTTATAAATGTGGGTTTCCAGGGTGCGGCCTGGCCTGGGGCGGGGTGGGGAGGTGTTAACACTGCCCACCCCCCGTTTTGAGCACTTACTGGGAGTCAACTTGATTTCTAGCTTTGTGCACCGATGGCAAGACTCTCATTAACCAGAGGAAATTCTAGGATAAAACAGGACGAGCTGGGAACCTGCGGAGAGATGGCATGCTTCTTCCCTGTGGTGGTATATTTGTGCCAGAATGTTTCCTTAGGATTCACATGGCAGCTTCCCAGCCCAAAGTGACGGTGTTTGTTGTGCCCAGGAAGAGGCTGAGACCTCTGGGGCCCTCGGCTTCTGAAGGGACAGGAGCTGGTTTCTTCCCGTCTGTGCTCGCCCCCACCGGCGCGTGGCCCTTCCTCCGGAAGGTGCTGGGTGTGTCTCTTGTTCCCCAGTTTCTTTACAAGCACTTTCTGTGCAGAGCGCACACTTGAGTGCTCAGTGCTGAGTGTTGGTCCCTAGACAGACAAACTGCCCGTGAGAAAGGGAGCCTGCGTGGGAAAGACCTCAGGGAGGACGGGGCTGAGGGAGTCTGAGTGGCCATGTGCCTCTCCTTGGTCAGCTGAGGGCAGGAGGCTCCGGTTCCCGGTTCTCGGCAGCAGCCACAGTTGGGGTTTGGGAGAGCGGGTGCTCAGTGTTAGACCCTTTTTCTCAGTTTAGTTTTCAAGAACAGTAACCGCCTTTTCTGTCAACACTGTGTCAACTTCTGCACCACCGGAGTCCGAACCGGTGTGGTTTAAGGTTGTAGCTTGGTTTGATCAAATTACAGAGGCTTTGCCCTGGCCGGTAGCTCAGGTGGTCTGGGATGTCCCACTCCGCCAAGGTTGTGGGTTTGATCCCTGCGAGGCACATGCATGAGTCAACCAATGAATGCAGAAGTGGAACAACAAATCGATTTTCTCTCTCTCCCTCCCTTCTTTCTCTTAAAAACATCACAAAGGCCTCATTAAATGAATGCAGAAACACAGTTACTTCATCCTGTTGTGTCTACATAAGTGCCTCATGTTACGTCTCACGTTTCCTAAGTCTTAGTGGCTGGAAAGTCACAGGTGACCCTGGGGCTTCTCTGCCCTGAGGTGTCGTCAGGGTGGAGAGGGCGTTAGACCCCCTCTCTGGTGCGACTGGGCCTCTTAATCTCAGAACAGAAAGGAACTGCCCTGTAGGTGCTTTGCCTCAAGGGGGCACGCAGCAGCCTGACGACACTGGTCTTGCCTTTCCTCTGTGGGTCCCCTGAGACAGAAGGCTCCAGGGTCCCCCTGTGCTCGTGTCCTTCCCCTCCCAGCAGCTGCACACTGGCCCTGCAGTGACAGTCAGTCATCATCCTGCACTGGGACTTGGCGGCCACTTCTGCAGTCCCACTCGGTGGCCAGGTTCCCAGAACAGTTGGAGGAACTCTGGACGCCAGGCGGCAGCTGCAGGGTTGCCTTGCTCAGAGTGCTCTGCAGCGTGTCACCCTGTGGCTGTGCTTCCTCGACCAGCAGCCTTGGAACTTGTCTTCTCCTCCAAACTTTAAAAGGCCCGAGTACAGTTGGAGCACTGTCTTGTTTTTGATGGGGCAGATTTGGTTTTCTGCAGGAACGGATTGCAAGGTTTTGGTTGGTTATCAGCTAACGCCTATGATAAAACAGCAAGTACCTGTGGTTATTAAAATATTACAGATCTCATATACATTTGTTTATAGAATTTCATAACTCACACCACCCACCTGGCTCCTTCCTGCTGCCAGTGTAGTAACTGATGCCGAGGCCAGTGCCCTTGAGCAGGCACTTGGATTGTGTGCAGAAGTATTTGCCACGCCTTGATTACTGAGCCCTCGCTGGCGATGCAGAAGTTGAGGCCATGGCTGCATTTCTAGCAGAAGGTTAATTGGGGAATTTAGAAATGATGTTTGGATAACCCAGACTTGGACTTTTACTACCATTTAGGAACTTGGGAAGTGCGTTCATTTTAAATGTGAGCGCTGAGGTACCCGTGAAGGCACGAATGAGCCGAGAGCAGGGCTCTCCAGCTCAGGGCCAGGCTTGCTGCAGCCGCTCCTCAAGGTGCAGTGGAGTTTGCCAAAGGCATCTCTCTCCACCCGAGCCAAGCTCCTTGATGCAAGGCTGGGGTGGGAGCTGAGGGCCGTGGTCCCTGCCTGCCTCACGTGGCCGGCCGCTGTGAGGCTCAGGAAGAAGCTGCACAGTCACAGGCTCTGCAGAGACTCTGCTCCCCAAGACGGCGTCACCGACGCTTCTCAGCCCTGGGCTCATTTTTCTCCTGTGCTGCCTGGCCCAGTACTTGGTCCTGGAGTAACTCACCGTAGGTGGCTCTGACAGCTCCTGAAAGCGAATTCCGTGCTTAAAGTATATTAAAGGACCGGCTTAGAGGGCGAGGGTGGCAGGAACGGTCAAGTGGCCATACTGATAGCCTTGGTTTTCCTTCTGGAAAAAAGGTGGAAGCTGACATTTTCCCATTGGATTTAGCGCTTTCCTTTCCTCGTGGAGTAGCTCCTGGCCCTCCTGCTGAGGGCCCCCAGCCTCCCGTCTGCTCACTCGGGAGGGGCCGTGCCTCCAGCACATGCTGCTTTCAGACTTCCCTGCCCTCTGCGGGAGCCTGGTACCAAGGGTTCTGCTGTGCAGGGCACTGAAATGAAGCACATTTTTATTTCTCAGCAAAGAAATATATGAATTCTATGTATTTTTTTTATGTTTCATAGAATTCAATTCGCCACAATCTCTCTCTGAATCGTTATTTCATCAAAGTGCCACGTTCCCAGGAAGAACCAGGCAAAGGCTCATTCTGGAGGATAGATCCTGCTTCTGAAAGCAAATTAATAGAGCAGGCTTTTAGGAAAAGACGGCCTAGGGGCGTGCCTTGCTTTAGAACCCCTCTGGGACCGCTCTCATCTAGGTAAGGAAAAAAGACAAACAAAAAGACCTCACTTAATGGTCAGTAAATTAACCTTCGATGTATTGGTAAATTTTCCTTTGGAAAATGAAACAAGTACCAAATGCATTATGATTATATGTTGGGATGGGGATTTGGAAAAACAAAGTGTTGGATGCTCTATATTTGTTTCCAGTGGTCGGAAACAATTCAGATTGTTTGTAAAGTTTTATTTAAATTCGTTTCCAAGTAGCAGTTGCTGCTTCATTGAACTCATTCTGTATTGTAATATGATGAGTCACAATGTATCATTTCAGATTGATCAATACTGTGTTTTCCTTTCCCTCGGCCTATGGAAGCTCAAATTATACAGTGTTAATTGCCTGAGTTTAAAATGACACATTTTTAACTTCATTAATGGATATTGTTTTTAAACAAACAAGAAATGACAATAACATACGTCTGCAGCTCTCACCAGCTTGCACACTGCCTGCTGCCTGACCAATGGGCACTGCTTACACAGGGCGGCAGTCCACCTCCGTGGCTGTGCGGCCTGCGCTGGGCATGGGCAGCAGCGCCCTAGTGCACAGTGACCCCGCACAGACAAGCGGGTCTTCGCTGAGTGTCCCTCAGTCACAAGTGTTCACAGAGGAAGTAAGATTATGGGAATAATTGGCAGCAGACCAATGACACCCCTTTTTGCAAAATACACTTGTTAAGAAACAGGCAGTGCAGGCATGCTTGACCTTTAAGAACCCCTGTCTTCTCTTTGGCATACAGAAGTGCCCCTGCCTCTCCTAATCACGCTGGAGTGCTGTCCGCTCACTCCAGCGGTGCCCAGACCCCCGAGAGCCTGTCGAGGGAAGGTTCACCGGCCCCCCTGGAGCCCGAGCCTGGCGCCTCACAGCCCAAGCTGGCTGTCATCCAGGAGGCACGGTTTGCCCAGAGTGCACCAGGTGAGGCGTGCAGAGGGCAGGTGGGGGGAGGGGCAGCAGCTCGTGGAGGAGAAATGGAAGAGGCTTGCTTGGTTCCTTGGTGCCTGACACTGCACAGGACCGGAGCGTTGTCTTATGGGCTCTGAGCATTCCTTCAGATGACACTCACTGTGTAGGTGTCTGCAGTAATTTTGAATTCAGCTGTTTCTTAGTTGCTTCATCATTTAAAAATTTATGAAAAAGATATACCCCAAAAAAGAAAATAACAAATTAGACATTGATAGCAGCAAAAAAAAACAAAAACACGTCCATTTGATGATTGGTGAGCGTTTTGCAGTTTACTTGTGAAGTCACAGTGCAGAATGAAAACACGTGCCCTGGGGATTAAAACAAACAGAAGTGTAGGAGTGTGTCCAAATGACTAATTTCCTGGTTCCTAGTTGGTTGGTGAGTGTGCGCTCTGCCGTATTGGAATTCCTGGCCCCTGACCAGCCTGGTCCTGTCATCTGTGTGTGCCTTGACTCAGCCTAAACCAGAGAGCAGAGGCTCATGGCGGGCTCGTCTCCTCCTCGTGTCCCGACCTCTTGTTTCCTGGCTCGGTTGTGAGAGGAAGGCTGAGCCTTCAGTCGGGCCTCCATGGGCAGCCGCCTCCCATATCCTGTGTCCAAATTGTTTTCATGAGAAAAGAACTATAGGAAGAGCTGTCGTAGGAGACGCGAATAGAGCAGATGTTGCGTTGCTGGCATGTAGGTCTATGAATGAAACAGCCCTGATGAACTGCACGTGTCTCATTGTGAGTGACTTTACTGTTACAGTGAACAGGGCCTGCCCTGTCTGTCAGTTAGTCCGTGTGTCGTCAGGTTTGGGGAGACAGGTGGGAGGGACACGGGACACACGCCTCACTCCTGCTCCATCACCCCGCAGGCTCCCCGCTGTCCGGTCAGCCCGTGTTAATCGCTGTGCAGCGGCAGCTGCCCCCGACCATCAAGCCCGTCACCTACACTGTCGCTGCCCCCGTGACCACCTCCACCTCCCAGCAGCCCGTCGTGCAGACGGTTCACGTTGTCCACCAGATCCCAGCGGTGTCCGTCACCAGCGTGGCCGGACTGGCCCCCGCGAACACGTACACTGTGGCCGGGCAGGCCGTGGTGGCCCAGACGGCCGTGCTGGCCCCTCCTAAAGCGGAGCCGCAGGAGAACGGGGACCACCGAGAAGTGAAGGGTGAGCCTTGGGGCTGTTGCTGAGGCAGCTGTGCCCGCTCCAGAAGCCAGCAGCCCTGTCCGGCCCAGCCCGTTGCCCGTGCTCCTCACTGACGTGGGAGAGCAGGCCTGCCAGCCGCAGGGCTTTCCTGTAAGCGGGCGCGGGTCTCAGCTCCCCGCGGTGCAGTCGGTGTCATTTCTGCTCTTGTCATTTCAGTGAAAGTGGAACCTATTCCTGCGCTGAGCCAGGCCACCCTAGGCACTGCCAGTCGGGTCATCCAGACGGCACAGACCACCCCCGTCCAGACAGTCACCATCGTGCCGCAGCCACCTCTAGGTCAGCACCAGCTTCCAATAAAAACTGTAACACAAAATGGGACTCACGTGGTGCCAGTGCCCGCAGCCCTGCACGGCCAGGCGAACCACGGTAAGCAGCCGGCACGCTCGGCGTTTCCGTCCCGACTGTTAGAGCCCCGACCCTGCGGACACGGGGCTGTGCTGGGGCGGGGGGGGGCGGGGAGGGGATTGGAGGGGTGGCTCTCAGGGTCCCCATGGGGGCTGAGTGGAGGAGCGTCTGGAAAAGCCTAGAGAAAAGCACTCCCCCATTGTGTGTGGACTTGGCTGTGGCCTAGAAGCAGACTGAGGCTTGGATGGTGGAACCTCACTTGGGAGGTGTCTCTGGGGTGTCCTCGCTGACCTGTGCCGGGCAGTGTCCCCGTGGGGAGTGTCGGGCGTGGTCGCAAGGACGGCTCGCTGAAGCCTGTGTGTGTCGCTGTCCACCTGTGTCCTGATGGGATGTGAGGAGAAGACAGAAAAATGGAGGGAGCTTGGCTCTGGGATGAGAGACAGGTGTCTTGGTATTTTCGTCAATGGAATTGTTCTCTTCATTTCCTTTTTAAACTGTTCATTGCTACTGTATAGGAATACAGTGGGTTTTGTTTTGATCTTATCCCCTAAGCTGCTGCATTCATTTTCTCGTGTGAATTTGTTGGATTTCTGTGTAAGATACATCCTCTGCCAGCGGAGACAGCTCGCTTCCTCTTCCTCGGGGAGCAGCGTAGAGGTGGGCCCTCCTCTCTCTCCTCCCAGGAGAGCATCAGCTTTCGCCCGAGGCTGATGCTGGCTGTAGGGCTGTCCTGTATGGACTCAAGGATGTTGAGAAATTTCCCTTCCGCTGCTGGTTTGCTCTGTAGTTTGTCATGAAAGGGGCTGCGTCCCATCCAGTGCTTTTCTGTGTGAGGAGGATCCTGTGGCTTCTTCCCTTGTTTCTTGTGTTCCTGGCAGAAGCCCACGTGGTCATGGTGAGGAGCCTTTGACAGGTGCTGCCGTGGATTTGCTGAAGCTCGGTGGAGGGTTTTGTGTCCATATTCGTCGGGGATGCTGGTTGGTAGTTTTCCCGCAGAGTTTCTGGCAGCTTCTGGGGCTGCTCTCCCCATTGGATGGGGTCTGGGCTCTGTGAGGGCAGAGGTATCACTTCTCTGAGCCCCATGCCCTTGGGCATGAGGATGGAAGGGCAGGACCCCCCCAGTGGACGCTTCTGCCCTGGGTCACACGTGCCAGGTGTGCGCTGTCATCTCTGGCTCCCTCAGCCCAGTCCTCCTCTCCCTTAAAGGTAGTGGCACTTCCTCAATACAGAGCCACCCTTCTGTTCACTGCCTGGAGTTTGCCTGGGGGCACAGAGCCTGGGGCAGGTGGAGACGCATGTGCCCAGCAGGGGCGCCCCATGTTGGCCTACGAGGAGGGAGGGCCCCATGGTTGAGGTGGAAGCAGGGAGAAGGTGGGAGCGGAGCCCCGCACCCGCTCCGTCCTCCTGTGTGGAGAGGTCGGCATCCGGCATGGAGGGGTCGGGCTCCTTGGCCACAACAGCAAAGCCATCTGCGGTTGGGCCCACCGTAGCCTCACTCTGAGCCTCAGTCTCGCCCAGGTTCTGTCTCCGAGTGATTACAACGAAGCCAGCCGTTCATCAGAGCACCCGCCATCAGCCCTGGCCGAGGGCTGATAGTTACCTGTTCAGTCCCCAACAGGGCACAGACCCAGGTGGTGGGTTCGATCCCTGGCTGGGGTGTGTAAACATGGATCAAGGCAACAGATTCATGTTTCTCTCTCTTCCTTCCTCTCTCACTAAACAATCAATTAAAAAATATATATATATGTATTTTAAGTATCTTAAGAGCCTGGCTGGCGTGGCTCAGTGGTTGAGCATTGACCCAGGAGCCAGGACGTCACTGTTCAATTCCTGGTCAGGGCACATGCCTGGGTGGTGGGATCCCCAGTGTGGGACATGCAGGAGGCAGCCTGTCCATGATTCTCTCTCATCGATGTTTCTCTCTCAGATCAATAAAAAGTATATTTTTAAAAATGTATCTTAAGAAAAATAACCCACAGTCAGACATTCATTGGCCCAGGCTCCTGTCCCCTTGGCCATCCAAGGTCACGCAGGTCACAGGAGAAGCCGACACAGGCAGAGCCTGGGGTCTGACTCACTGTTTCCCTGCAGCAGCGGCGAGTCCTCTGCACATGCTGGCGACACACGCCTCAGCATCGGCCTCCCTGCCCACCAAGCGCCAGAACGGAGACCAATCAGAGCAGCCGGAGCTGAAGCGGGTCAAGACTGAAGAAGGGGAGAGCATCGTCATCGCCCTGAGTGTGGACACACCTCCCGCGGCCACGAGGGAGAAAGGCATCCAGAACTAGCGGCTGGAGAGCTTTTCTAACTTCACTGTCAACTCTGGTGCCAAAAGGAGACACTGCCCATCCCGACGCTCAGAGCGCCTCCTCTCGGTGGGCAGAGGGCCTGTGGTTGGACTTCATGTCAGCACTGAAAACACAAGACCCAGGTGGCCTTACAACTCCTTTCAGACAAAAGTCACACCTGAACTCGGAAACCACACGGAAGCCTGGTGCCGGCAGGGTCTGCACCCAGCGCTCATCTTTTAACCCTGAGCAGACTCTCGGTCCTTCCGAGTGAGGACGAGGATGAGGCCCAGTGCCAGCACATCGTCTGGACAGGCCCACCTCAGGAGGCCAGCGAAGGAGCCTCCACTCCCTCAGAGGACCCCCGAGGCTGGCAGGGGCGACAGTATTTTGTTGTTCACACATGGAACTAGAATATTCGGGGTGTCCTTTCTTTCTTTACAAAAGAATGGGTCTTTGGCATTTCAGATCACTCCATTCTACTTGGAAACTTTGGAATCACAGGACCTTTCGTGTGGGTTTCATTTGGAGAAAAGAACAACGCGGTTCTGTTTGTTTTCGTTGTTTGCTTTCTGCCTGTGGGAAGACTGACCGTCCGTTAGAGATCAGGAGGAGCTACGAGATGACAGCTGCCCGTTTCCTCAGAGCAGCTGCTGCTGAGTGTGCTCCTCCCCGTCAGGGTGTGGGACGGACAGGACGCGGCCGGCTGCATGGATGGACTGCTGGACTGCGGGCTGCACTTAACTGTTTCTCTTTCTTGCTACTTTTTGTTGTTTCTTTGTGTTGACTTGGTCCCTGGCATAATTTTCCACTCTAAGTAAAACAAGTCTCCCAAGTATTGTGTGTTTAAAATAACAGAACTATTCCTACTTTATTGGGGGCGGGAGGGGGGGATAACTCAGTCCTTTGTCACATGCCCTCTCAAATGTCGCCGCTCTCTTGGTAGCATGTCCGCTCTTTTAGGTGCCGTCACCGGGTCAGCACTGCCTGACCAGCTGTCTCCCCAGCTCTGCCCCACGCACCCAGAGCAGCTGCTGGGCTGAGCAGAAACTCCATGTTCATTCAAGAGCCTGAGAAGCAAGCGCCCTGCGGTGAAGCATGGGAAACATCTAGGTTGTTTTCTGATTTGTGATAGAAAATTCCATCACCTTCGAAACTGAATCCGCTGAGGCTGCCTTCTCTCTTACAGAAAACAGAAGCAGGAGGACAGGAGACAGGTGAGAGAATGGCAAATAGGAGGCACCTCCCGGCCTTGGCTCGGCTCCTCCGGAAGGAAACCACTCGCCTTTCCAGAGTGTTCTGGGGGGCCACGGCTGAGCAGCTGGGCAACTAGAAGGAGGGCTTTCGCCTTATTGTGGATTTTTAAATGTCATCATCATAACGTTATTTATTTAAATGTAGTTATTTTGGTATTTAATTTTTTTTTAAGAGAGGAAAAAAACCCTGTATTTTCCTGATGGAATGAAATGGCTCAGAATGGTATATTTAGGCAATTTTAAAACATTTATTATTTACCTAAAGACCAAATATGATAAATCTGTTCTAAGTATTGTGTGTCAATCCAAAAGTATGGAGCTGTCACAATGTTACTGCAGATCATGCATATTAAAAATTATGAAATTACTGCAAATAGCTTGATTTATAACTCAGCCATTTAACAAATAAAACAGAACCATCCGGTGAATAGAGACCACGTGTGTGACAGTGGCAGAATCTCACTTGCAGATCCGAGCATGGGCGGGCGCCTCGGTGCAGCCTGCATCTCCAGGCACGATACCAACACCCAAGTAAGAGTGTGTGTTGACTTGCCTCGTTATTCAGGAGGTTTGCAGTTTGCAAACTATTTCAGGCTGTGCTGTGTCCTGTGTGTGGGGTGAGGTGCTCCTCTGAAGGGCCCAGACCCGCTTATCACGCTGGTGCCCTGACTGCGAGCTCCTGGCAGGTGAATGCACAAGACCACCCGTGGGGAACTCGGCTTGGGCGGCAGTGACCGGACACACCGTGTCCTCCTGGAGGCGTGTCCACACAGAAACCAACCTGTCACCACCATGGAAGACCCCGGCAAGGCCTTCCTACTCAGCCCAGTCCATCAGTTGGTTATTTCTGAGCCTGAAACACAGACCTTGTGGGCCCAGAGGCATTTCTGCCAGGATGATAAGAACCTGGTTCTCAGATTTGAGAGAGAGGATAGCTTTCCTCTAAGGCAGCTGGAGGGCCTTTTCAGGTGAGGATAGTCTCTCCTTTTCCCTCTTTACTACCTCACCTTGTTGTCTCATTAATTGGCTCATAGAAATTTAAAAATATTAAGAAGAAGACCGGCGAACACATGGATTAGAAAACTACCACATTCCAGGCAAGTGTTTTTCAATTTACCTCTGAATTCTCAAGAGCCCTCAACATACAAGGGCCACTCAGCTCTGTCCCTGCTGGGGGCCTGGCGCCAAACAGTGCATGTGTGACACGAGCCAGCACCGCCCCCCCCCCCCCCTAGCTGTCCACTGGTAGTTCCTAAAGTCTTATTTCAAGAAATTTCCACTTTGATTTTTACCAAACATCTGAGCTCCCTGAGGAACTAGAAGCTTCATTTCTGTAGCTTTGCCCTGAACCAAACAAAAATACAAAAGGGAAACTCACACGTGGCCTACAAGGCGTGGTACATTCCGGGTGTGTGCGTGCTGGGGCTGATCAGGTGGCAGGGTCCTCCCGCAGCTGAGCCTCCTTAAGGGCACCGCCCCACACACTCCACCGGAACCAGTGCAGCCGGGAGCCGTGGTCAGCGCGGTGGGCGGTGCCAGGACTTGGAAGGCCGTGCTCTGTGACACGGGCACAAGTGAGTCCTCAATCCCAACCACCAGCAGTCCAGAGGCATAGCGGTGGTTTGTGTGCAAAGATCTGAAATCTTAAAAGTGCTGAGTTCCTGAAATCCAATAAAATATTTTTATTAATTTTGATTGAATGCAGAGTATCATTGTCATTTAATAAACTTAAACAGGCATTTCTTGGTTGGTTTTTTACTTTATGCTCTTTTCTGAGCATGCCAAAGGCCTAGCGCTCTGAGCGAGAGGGAAAGAGTGCTGAACAGAATGGCGTGGAGGCCCCTGGGGCGCTAAACGAAGCTGAAAGTGAGCGTTCAAGGACAGAGTTCATACGGATGTTTCATTCTCTACACTGATGCCCTAATTTAAAACAAGTCATATTAGCAGAGAAAACAGCTCATGACATACTCAGACGATGTGTCCTAACAAAAGGAAGCATTCAAATGGTTTCTTCCCCAGATGCTATGCTTGTAGAAGTAGATGCTTTCAAAAGCATTACAATCTGATCTTCCCCTTCTCCCAGGAACAGCTCTTTTGGGGATTCATAAGGTTCACTTTGTGGAAGTTAAACATCCTAGAGGGGACTCTGCCTTTACTCACAAAAAGAGTTTGAGTGGAGGAGCCTGCACTTCAGATGCAGAAAACAATCCAGCAGGAGCCTCCGTGCAACCGAGTTCCGGGCTGGACGGGAGGTGGGAGACCCTGCAGGGCAGCGACTGAGACTGCAGCGCTGGCGCGGGGTTCACAGCTGGCACACCTCACCCCTTGCTGCTTCCCCCTGTGCTTAACGTCACAGCCACACAAAAGTCAGATTTTCACCTGGGCCTCTGGCCACCCCTGAGGAGACAAACCCGAGGGCGCAGATGTCCTGACCTAGAAATGTCTGTCAGAGGCCTCCGAGGGGTAAGCACACTGTCCCTGTGTCCCAGGGGCCACAACAACCAACCCTGACAATGGGAAACCCTCTTCCTCACACTGGCCAGTGTCCTGGGAAGGGCCCGAGACAGACCATGGGGTCATGCCGCTGGGTCCTGTGAGCTGAGGCCCCGAGGGCTTGGGGAGAATCCCGGTCACGCTTCTCTCTCACCATTTTGGCCTCACAGTGGACTCCGTCACAGGGAATATGCAAAATCAAAGGTAGGCAAAAACCTGAGCATTTTAGCCAAAGGACCAGGAGAAGGGGTGCCTGGCAGTTGGCAAATGTGGGGGACATCATGGCAAACAGGAAGTTAGAGAAGGGTCCCCCAAAGCTGCACAGGACACGCCTGGCACTGCCCTAGGGATGCAGACGTGGTGACCTGACCTGCCTCACGGACTGTGCACAGCTATGGGCCTAAGAGCAGCATAGGCTTGGAAAACACACTAGAACCGTACCCATGCCATTTGCACCTAACAACAAGGAATCAACATTCTCTAAATTTTAATAGGACTTAGTCTCATATGTCTATAAAACAATCCCAAGATCCAGGAAAATCTCTAAAGCAGCGGTTGCCAACCGATGGTCCCTGAGGACCGAAAAGCTGACAAGGGCTGTTCTAAGGAACCATGAGAATTACTAGATAGATGTCAACCTCATGTGCTGAAATAACTAGAACTGCATTAGCACTTGGCATAGCTCTGTTACATTCCACGAAGGGCAAAAAGTTACCCAAATAGGATCAACTCAACAACAATGTCAAGACATATCCTTGACCACAGAAGTGGACGTTCCCCCTTGAAGGCAGACAAGAACCGTGTCACCACACACAGCAGCACGGAGTAACTGCAGCTTTCTCCATGTAACTGGGAAACTTTAAAGGCTGACATAACAGTCACTGAGAATACGATACCCACAGAAAATATCAGGAATAAAGATGAAATAAAGATATTCTTAGCCCTGACCGGTTTGGCTCAGTGGATAGAGTGTCGGCCTGCGGACTGAAGGGTCCCAGGTTTGATTCCGATCAAGGGCATGTACCTTGGTTGCGGGCACATCCCCAGTGGGGGGCGCGCAGGAGGCAGCTGGTCGATGTTTCTCTCTCATCGATGTTTCTGACTTTCTATCCCTCTCCCTTCCTCTCTGTAAAAATAATCAATAAAATGTATTTAAAAAAAAAAGATATTCTTAGATGAAGGAAAATTAAGAGAATTCTTAGAACTACTCAAAAAGAAATGCTGCAGGAAGTTCTTCAGGCAAAAAGTAAACCGTAGAGAAACTGGGAGCTTCAGGAAGAAAGATCTACGGAAATGGTAAATATTTTGTGCAAATATTAGAAACGAATTTTTCCTCTTCAGTAAGGTCTCTGCATTGCACTGGAAGTGATAAAACATTAATTCTGAAGGAGCCTGAAAAGGTACCTTTACTAGTAATTCTTAGCGAAGATAAAGTGAAAAGCCAACAGGTAGGTGAATCGGAATGCTGGAAACTTTTCAAGTCAAGACGGACCTTGGAGACATGGTGGGTTCGGCCCCAGACCCTGCGGTAACGCAAATATTGCAATACTTGAGCTCCCCAGTTCTGATTTCCCCGAGTGTGCAGCTCGGTGGTTCCCAGGAGATGGAGGACATGGCGGGGGTTTCGTCATAGCGACGAGGTATTGGGGGGTGTGAGAGTGAGGAATTCTTGGAACGGGACAGGTGGTAGCTGCCCAACACTGAACACTCGCCATGCACTGGCCTATATATACACCTTCTAATGGTTAACTGTGTAGTACATGAATTTTCCTACAATAAAAGCATAGAAAACATAAGGCCTAGGTATCACTAGCAAAGTCTACCCAACGTGGGGAAAAAATTCAAGAATTTAGCAGAACACCTACCTGGTGAGGATGCAGACACCGCCACTTGGACCCGTTCCTGCGCAGCTTGGAAAGCTGCATCACAGGAGCCTCTTGATAATTCACCCCAAATAACAGGTGTGACAGTCACCACTTTCTCTGGGCAATTCTGAGTGTTTAGAGCAGCATCTGTGTCTCCCAAATCTGGAGATGTTCCCAAGGCCCTCAGTGCCATGTGGGGTTGGAGCAAGTTTTGTTGTCCTGTCAGTCACTCATTTGTAAAGGAAAGGGAGGCTTAACCTTAGCCCCATCACTAGAGGGTCCCTAATGATCTGGTAGGCCATGGAAGACGTACCTCCCCAATAACTCCTAGTGCTCACAGAACCCCGACCCCGAGACCATCCCATCAGGATCAGGAGAGGGGACACCCCCAGCACACGACAGGCTCACTGTGGGCTGCGTCAACCGCTTATGGGCCGAGGGCATCAGTCACCGTCGACAGCATGAAGCTGCACCTCACAGCACTTCTCCAAAAGAACTACGTTCAGATCTCGGCGTGGCTGCATTTTCTTCGGTGCTCCTCCCATTAAAAACCAATGATAAAAATGGCCAGAGGCTCAAGGACACTGCATCATCTCCTGCAAGGAAGTGTCATGAATGGTGGGACTTTGCTTGTCTGGGTACAATGGGATAATCTCCATGGGCCCAATGGGGCTGTGGGGCTGGCTCTGTCCTTCCCTAAAGGAAGCAAGGCCTCGCCCCAGGACCTGCTCTCACTGGACAGTACCAGGGGTGCCACACCAGTCTGCCCTGCCCTCCTCTCCAGTTCCCAGGCTCTCCATGCACCAAGAATTCCAAAGCTTCCTTTGTGGCCATCCCCCCGATTTAATGTATACTTGGATACACCAGAGGGAATGTACTTGGGAAAAGTATAAACTAGAATTACATGCATGTGAAGGACGCCTCTGATCCCTTCCTACAGTTGAGGTTAAAGTGTTAGCTGAGTGAGCATGAAATTGAGGAGCAGCCTGACACCACTCGGGTGAGCAGCGTCCAGGCCCACAGAGACCAAGCCTCCCTGACCAGACCACGAACACCGCTGAAGAACTTCCTTCACCTCCGCTCTCCAAGGGAACTGAGCCGCCAAGCCATCGCCGCCTGGGACAGGGCGCCCTGTGTAGCCTTGGCTCCGCCACAGCAGCCCAATGGGCAAGACATGTGGGGCAGCCCTGGAGCCCACAACTCAACCAGATTCTCAAAACCAGGGGCTTGGTTTTATAACATACAATTCTTTTCCCTTGTGAGGTACGGAGTACAACAAAATTAGTCACTTTTATTTAAAAGAAACATTAAAAATAAGTGTGCAAAATTAAATTTCATGATTAAATACACATGAAAGGAACATGCATACTTGACATTGAAACCCACATACAAAGTTAGCTGATTACATGACAGTGAAAGAACTGGCAAACGGAGGACTTGCTGCTGCAGATCCTGTTTGCTACCTGAAATCAAACCTGCAGCAAAGTTTCTTCCAAGGGGATTTGAGAGCATCACGCGCCATCCTCAGCAGCAGACACTGAGGCCACAGCCTCCGTGGTACCCATGTGAGTTTCGTGCCCGTCACTCCCGTGTTAGTGTGCAGCTCTTCTCACAAGTGCCGGGGAGAGAAAAGGTGGTGAGGCAGGACGTGGAAGGGCAGGGGAGGGCTCCCTGCCCCGCGTGGCTGAGATGTCAAGGTTTTCCTCTAAGTGATGCTTTCTTCTATGACTAACTTTAAAGTCTATGCATTGCTGTTCCCTGCACACACCTGGCGTTTTCACCAGGAGAGCCCGGGTGATGCACAAGTGGGAGGCCCAGTGTCTGCCTCAACTCCAACAGAAAGACAGGCCGCCAGCAGGTGTGTACACAACCTAACCACAGGTGACAACGGGCACAGGGGACCACGACGGGGCTCACTGCTGTGTCGCTCTTCTGCATGTTCAGATGGGAGAAAATTCCTTCCTCTTTTTCTAAGGCAAGCTGCTGGTTGATTATTCTTTTTAAATCTGGTTATAAGAACTAACATTTATACTGTCCATGTCCCCATTATAGACTCAGTGAAAACGACGGAATCTGTTGACAAAAACAAATTTCTCTTTGTCCATCCTTTTCTCAACCCAGCCCCAAAGTCTGTTTGGAGCCCCGACTGCAGGTGAGGAAGTGGTGACCCAGTAAAGCTAGTATCACAGCTGAACTACAGGAGGAAGCCGGCAGGCAGGCTCGGCCTGCTCCGAGCCACCGAGTGCCCACGGTGCCTGGACGCTCAGCCTTCCTTTAATACTGGAAATGCGGAACCTTGCTTAGGAAACAGACAATCACATGTGGCTTCGAGACCAAGGTCCCCGGCGGTCCCTCCAGCACGTCACCCACAAGGCCCAAAGGTGCTGGCACCAGCCCCAGAAGTTTGAGGGGCACACTCAGCACTTTGGGGGCACTCGGCCGTGGGTGTGGATTGCACTCTGGGTGAAGAGTCACAGCTTGTCGTCGGTCATTTCTAGAAACTGGGCGTAGACATCCCGGATGCACTCCCCCTTGGGGTTGAACAGGAATTTGTAGTAGCTGCCGTCTGCACAGATTGCTGCAACAGAAGGAGACCATCTTACTCACGGTTCTTCCCGCAAAGTTAAAGCAAGCAGCCCTTGCTCAGCTCAACTGCAAAGGGCCACGCGGAGCACCGGGCAGCTGATTGTCCACGGCTTTGTGGACAGCCGGGGCTCCCCACCCTTACTGAACACGTAGCTGGCCCGAGTCCCAACTGTTCTGGGGGTGCTGGCGATAGGAAAAAACCCTCTTTGGTCATTAGTTAAAAAAAACAACAGATCTGCCCCCAGGATTTCCTGGGAAACCTCAGAGGGCAGGGAGCTGGTAACATCTCATGTGGCTGTGCAGACCGAGGGGGACACGGAGCCCCCAGCAGGGCTGGGCTAGTGCAGCCAACACTGGGGCAGGGGGCCTTGCCATTCATTCTCATCAGGCAGAACCACTTACCAATGACAGCGTTTGGCTCTGTTCCAAAGGCACAAATGCATGGAGAGCCTGAGGGAACCTGAAACTTGGAAAAACTCCACTTGGAACTGAAGTATTTTGGAAGGAAACTGGCTGATGCCAAACTATGAGGACAAGGAAGGAAAGAAAAGAGGTTACATTCACTCATCTTAAAGATACAGCTCTGTTTAACACAGTCTTAGCCTTAATCATTTGAATTCTATTTTTGCTTTAAATTTTGTTTTTCACATAAAAAAACTAAGTCCTTACAAATGGCTTTATAATAATCCCAGAAGCCATCAGCATCAGAAGTGACACAGGCTCCGACTGCCACTAAATTAATTTCTGAACACAGGAACATGGACAGCCATGGGCATTCAGGACCGAGTGCCCGCGTCCCCAGTGGGCATGTTCCAAGAAGGGCACAACAGGAAGTGATGCTGCCACTGTTTTAGTATCAAACAGTCTGCACTGGTTTTAAAAGAATCAAAGGAGCGACCAGGAAGCAGACCCGCTGGGTGACTCGCTGGCTCTGCCTGCGGTGAAGCAGCAGCGAGTGCATTTCGCCCTGGAAACCGACCTGGACTGCTTATTCCTTTTCGGGTCCTCAGCAGCGAAGATGTGCACTGTGCCGTGGTCACTGGACACGCAGATGAGGGACGCGTCCTGATTGAAGTTGATGCTGCAGAGAAATCGGATGACGCTCGGGTCTCATGTGGGTGCCAAGAAGCCCAGCCACAGCCACAAGCCCACCGAGCTGCCACTTTGGCCGTCCCACTCAGGACAGCAATGTACGAACCACTCCTCCTTAAAAAGCCCATAGTGCTCGTGACCATGGAACCTGGGGTCAAAGAATAGCACCCCCAGTGTCACACAGGCCTCTCCTTGGGCACAGACACACTGGATGCTGGGGACACGGAAGGCTTCCCAGACCAACTGCAGCCCCAGGGCCTGAGGCTGAGCACACGCCACTGGGTGAGAAAACCTCCGCCTCTCCAACCACCTGCTCCCTGCAGTGCAGGCTACCCCTTTGGAGGTGGACAGGCTGGGCTGGGGAGGCACTGGCTCTGCGCGAGGGGCCGAGAACAGACGGACAGGAGAGCATGCTGCCACCACAGGCCCCACAGGCACACACATGGCGTTTATATATGAGTGACGTTCTTAACTCTTAGACCCAAATGCTGCTCAGCGCCTACAAGAGCAAAGGACGGAATCCTGCCCACCCAGGGGTCCAGCACCTCAGTCTTTCCGATACCAGGGGCGTGGTAGCAGCTACGATGGAGAAAACAGCTCAGACTCCCAGAGGCGGCTAAGTAATTACAGATGAGCCAACAGGTCTCTAACACTTGCCATAAAATACCCCAGAAAAATAAGCTGGGGGGGGAAGTGAAGCGGTAAAATAAAACTGGACAATTCTGATAAATACTCAAGTAGGGTGATGGGTTCATGGTAATTATGATACCCTTTTTAATTTTATATATATTCCCATAATAAACGTTAAAATTACTACTAATAAAATGAGCAACACACGCCCCCCACCGACCCAGCACAGCTGCCTCCCAGGGTCTCGCCTGTGGCTCCACATCACATGGGCCCATTCCAATGCACCCCCCAAGCAATGCCTGGCCTCCGTGGAAGCGCAGCCGCCCTTACCAATAGATATTGGCTGCTTGAGATCCTCTTCGTAGCTCCTGAATTAAATGCCCTGATGAAGTATCAAATATTCTTATAAGGGTCCCCTTTGAAAAACAGTGAAGTGTTTCATTATCAAAAATTCACAACATTTTAGTTCTCTCACCGAGATCTATTCACAAAACCACTAGCCCTACAACCGTCCTCCCAACTCACCCACATCACCTAAAACCCAACAATTCCCTCCACTGTTCCCAAGAATGAGCTGGTGGCTCTTTGATACGACAGCTCTGGGCAGGGGCCAGGGGGTGAGGGACCCTGGGCATCTGCTCCCTGCAGACACCCAGGAGCACACCGAGGCCAGGCTGACCTGTCCCTTGAGTGCCGTCAACTCACGCCTAAAGAGATGGCACCTTCACTGTAATCCCACAGCCTGTTAGGAAAAGCAAGGCTGCAATTCTGCCCACAGACGAGGCCTGCCCAGGTCCAGTGACTTCTGGACCAGCCATGGCAACGACCACTTGTTTCCTGCAGAGCCCATCCCTGAGGTCGTAGTGTGAGTGGGCCCCGGCAGGACCACACCCTCCAGGGCAGAGACACATCCTTACTTTTTCAGATGCGGTTGCAATTCTTGTTCCCTGCAGGTTGAGAGCAATGCAGCTCAGAACGCCCTCATGGGCAGGAATGTCCACAGGCGGCTTCTCGGTGCTGGCCAGATCCACGAGCTGCACGTGGCCCGTGTGTGTCCCGGGGAAGGCCAGGAGGGAGTTGTTGCTATTCGGGCACAGGACACAGAGGCCTAAACAGAGACAGAGAAAAGCTGTCAAAGATTCAAACCATCTTCAAAGCCTCCGCCTTCCCATATGCAGAGCCTTGTCCAACCTGCTCCCTGCTCTCCAGATCCCAAGGAAGAAGTGAGAATTATCTGTGGGTTTCTATTTATATCAGAATCAACAAAGGGTACCAGAGGGCCAAGCGAAGCCACCTCCCACGAGACCTTCTCCTAACTGGAAACATTTGCTGAACTTATTGAATAAACTTCATCAAGTATCTGTTTTCCATGGTGTCGGGCACGGAGAATGCAAAATTGTAAAATGTGAAAACTGCTCCATTAACAACAGCAAAAGAAAACAAAATAGTTAAGAATAAATTCAACAACAGAATTTAAGACCCTGTTACACGCTGCAAAGGAAAACCAAAGTTCCAATAGACGGAGCTACACTATGATCATGGATTGGAATCTACATTCACAGTTAAAATCTCCTCAAGCTTTTTTGAAGAAAGAGACAAGCTGATACTAAAAGTTATAAGAAAAGATCCTGGAATAGCAAAAAGAAAAAAAAAAATTATGTAAAGTAAGGACAAGTTTGGAGGACTTATACCACCTCGTTGCAAGAAACATTTTAAAGCTCCAAAAATCAAGACATGACGACAGAAACACTGCTCACTGGAACAGACTAAGAAATCCAGAATATTCTTACACTTTAATCTGATTTTTTAAAAATATGTTTTTATTGATTTCAGAGAGATGAAGGGAGAGGGAAAGAGAGAGACATCAAGAATGAGAGAGAGAGAAACCAAGATGGCAGCATAGGTGAACACGGGAATTGCTGCTGGGCACAACTATTACAAAACCACGATGAAAAGAAAAAACGGACACCACCCAGACCCACAGGAAGGCTGGCTGAGTGGAAATTCTACAACTAGAAAGAGACTGAGACGCAGAGGAGGTGTGGAAATAAAGTGCAGAGGTATGGAGGTGCGCGCAGCGAAGGGGCTCGCGGAAAGGGCTGGCAGCATTTCGTACTGGAGTGAGGCACAAGCTCTCGATGGCTCTGAACTCCAATTCCAGGTGAGTTCTGGGGACTCAGAATCACACGGGGAGGACCTGGACTATCTGGCACCGTCTGGCGCCGGGAAGAACTCCAGAGCGGCTTGAGACCCAGTGCCTCTTAGGGCAGGGCTAAGTATCAGCCATAGCTGGTTGCTCCGCCCTGTAGACTCCCCGAGACCCCGCCCCACCCAAGCTGTGTGCAGAGGCTTTTGCATATAAAAGGCTGGGAAGCACCAGGCAGAAGCTAAAATAGCAAATCCTTGGAGATCCAAGAGACTGTGTACCCAGTCAGAGCGGGACCACCCAGTCTACAACTCCTCAGACTCATAAGGGACGCATTCAGGGGGCAGACTTAGTGGGCACCAAAGCCCCACTGAAGCAAGTCTTGCCCCATAAGGGTGTCTCCAGCATAGAAGTTCTTCCACCATAGACACAGCTCATTAAAGCCACTCTGTCAACGCAGGGAAGCAGCCAAAATGCAGAGACAAAGAAACAGGTCACAACTGACAGAAATGGAGGAAAGCAAACGACTGGATATAGAGTTCAAAACCACGGTTATAAGGCTTTTCAAGAATATTCTAGAGACTGCCGATAAATTCAGTGAGACCCTTGAGCATATGAAAAAGGACCAGCTAGAAATTAAGCATACACTAACTGAAATAAAGAATAATATACAGAGATCCAACAGCAGAGAGAGGATAGCAAGAATCAAGTCAAAGAGAGGAAATGTGAAGAAGCAAAACCCACCCAGCGGGACAAGCAAAAAGAAAAAAGAATCCAAAAATATGAAGATAGTGTAAGGAGTCTTCTGGGACAACTTCAAGCGTACCAACATCAGAATTATAGGGGTGCCAGAAGAAGAGAAAGAGCAAGATACAGAAAATCTATTTGAAGAAATAATGACAGAAAACTTCCCTCACCTGGTGAAAGAAAGGGACTTGCAAGTCCAGGAAGTGCAGAGAACCCCAAACAAAAGGAATCCAAGGAGGACCACACCAAGACACATCATAATTAAAATGCTAAGGGCAAAAGACAAGGAGGAAATCTTAAAAGCATCAAGAGAAAAGCAGTCAGTTATCTACAAGGGGGAACCCATACGACTGTCAGCTGATTTCTCAACAGAAACTTTGCAGGCCAGAAGGGAATGGCAAGAAATATTCAAAACGATGAATAGTAAGAACCTACAACCAAGATTACTTTACCCAGCAAAGCTATCATTCAGAATTGAAAGTCAGACAAAGAGCTTCACAGACAAGAAAAAGCTAAAAGAGTTCATCACCACCCAACCAGTATTATATGAAATGCTGAAAGGTATCCTTTGAGAAGAGGAAGAAGAAGAAAAAGATAAAAATTATGAACAAGTACATATCTATCAACAAGTGAACCTAAAAATCAAGTGAATAAAAAAAAGTCTGATGAACAGAATAAACTGGTGAATAGAATAGAATCAGGGGCATAGAAAGGGAGTGGAATGACAATTCACAGGGGGAAAGGGACTTGGGGGTGTGGGAAGAGACTGGACAAAAATCATACACCTATGGATGAGGACGGGGTGGGGGGAGATAAGGGCAGTGGATGGGGTGGGAATTTGGAGGGGAGCTATGGGGAGGGAAAAGAGAAACAACTGTAATAATATGAACAATAAAAATAATTTTAAAAAATAAAAATTAAAAAAAAAAAAGGATGAGAGAGAATCACTGACGGGCTGCCTCCTGCAGGCCCCACACTGGGGATGGAGCCCACAACCCAGGCATGTGCCCTGACCTGGAATAGAACCATGACCTCCTGATTCCTAGGTTGTTACTCGACCTCTGAGCCACACCGGCCAGGCACACTTAATTTGATTTTTAATTAGACTGTATCAAGAATTCTTTCAAGTCAGTATTAAAATGAACAATTTTAAAACAGGCAAAAGATCTGAAGATAATTCACACTAAAGATACACAACTAGCAATAAAGCACATGAAGATGCTCCTGTCCACACCTAGAACACCGTCTAAAGTTAAAAGACTGACAATACCACATGTTGGCTCATAGATCACTGATGGAGTGCAAAATTGGACACATTACCACTTTGGAAAACATTCTGCTGGTTTTCAGTAGAATTAGATGTGTGTTACAATATGGTCCAGCAATTACACTCCTCAGTATTTACTCAGGAGAAACAAAAAATGTATCAATACAAAGATTTATTTTTAAACTTTTTATTGACTGATTTCCAAGAGAGAGGGAGAGGGGTAGAGAGGGAGGGAGATTAGAGACAGACTGATCTGCTGTTCCACTTACTCACTGGTTGATTCTCATTATGTGCCACAACCTTAGAGCATCAGGATGATGCTCTCACCAACCAAGCTGCCCAGCCGGGATCCACACAAAGATCGTGCGTCAACATTCACAGCAGCTTCTAATCGAAATAGCCAAAAAGCCTGTATGGACAAACGACTGTGGTATATCCATACCAGGGACTATTACTTAGCAATAAAAAAGAGCAAAATAATAATATGCCAGGAAGACTTTTAAAAATATTAAGCTAAGAGAAAGACACCAAACATCTGAAAAGGCAACACGTGAAGGTCAGGGAGGGGACGGGACTGAGGAACTTTTTTGGGTGATGGGCTGTTCTGTCTTGACTGCGGCGGTAATTACACAACTTTTAACAATTACTGCTATTCATCAAATGACATACTCGAAATGAGTAAATTACACTGAATCAAGCTAGGAGAAAAAACCTCAAACAATTTTAAAAAGAAATTAAGCTGATATAACAAACAACGAAGTCAGCCACAAGTAATCTTGCCTCCAGAAGAAGAAGGAAAGGAAATGCCTCATAATTTAGTAAAAACACAGATTCCAGGCCCACACAGAGCTCAGCTCCCAAATGGCTGACAATCTCCCTGGAACCCCTTGGGGTCCCTGAGTCTGATAAAGGTGCCATGCCTGGGAGGCTGGCCTTGGAAGGTTGGTCGCCCAGGAGGAAGGAGAGGGAGCAAGTGCCCCAATACACCTGAGGACTACCTCACCACAGCAAGGCCTCAGGCAGACCAGCCTAGAGGTCTCGGCACTCCTCTGAATCTCTTACCTTTAGGGTTATAGCAGGTTTCAAAGACGTGCAATTGGTGGGGATTGTGTGTGAATGTAAACACCTTAATCATAGAGTCCAAAACAACCACAATTCTAGAAAGAAAGAAAAAAAAAGAAAGAAAAATAAATCAGAATTCCTCTCCCCAAAGCACGATTGTTCTTGCTTGAACCTGGGGCCCTGCAGGAGGTCTCTGGAGCAGGTCACATAGGAGCAACCTGAGGGTGAGGTCAGCACCAGGGAGCAACCGCCTCTCACCTGAGTAGAGACTGGCTAATGACCTTTCTGGGATTTAAGGAGCTATTACCATCAAATGGCCCATCTGAAGCAAGAGCCAAACAGACTACCTGGGGCTGGAATTGCATTTCTGTGCTTTTAGATTGCCCTGGACACTTGAGAAATGCCAGGAAGTTGGGGGGCGGGCCTGGATCTGGCCCCACTATTTGCATTATGAAGGGGCCTCTGAAAACAACCTAAGAATGCAGGGATGACATTCATCTTGCTCAGCGTCTCTGTTCTCCACAGCTGAGTATGGAAACCATAGCAAATTAAATCCAAATTAGGGAAGCTTTGTTCTGCCTTGCTACCCACAATCTTGCCCTAAACACTCTGAGGGCAGCAGCTAAGAAACCCACTCTCAACAAGTCAGAGACGTCATCTCCACGAGGAGTTTCCAAAAACTCCTTTACCTTCAAAGTGAACATACGCACTGAGACAGCTTTTGGAAAAGCTGGTTCAGAACCTGTGTCTTCCGTCAGCACCTGCTGCATGGAGACAGCTCTCCTGAGGACTGAGAGCCACTGAGGCAGTGCCAGGCCGAGGCAGGTGCATTTCTTCGATGCCCCTGAGCCCTCACCTCGAAATGACCATCGGAGGCCAATAAAACTCACCGCCTTCCTTGCAGTGACATAAATCATCCTATGTCCTTTGGATCATTAACCACAGTTGTAACATTTTTTTTCCTGTCATACATTTATGAAGTTTCCATTTATTGTGTCATTAATTTTTTAAAATTGTTTATTGTAGTCATCACATTTCAACACATCATTTTCCTGAACACTTTCTTCTTCAACGTAGAAGTATTTCAGCCACCGTCCGAGAAAGTGACTATTCCACTTTTAGAAATTGGATACCAAACCTACCTATCTCGCCGCAATTTGACTGCTTTGACTTCTGTAGAAAATTCTATTTCAATAACGGTCTTCTTTTTCAGGTCATCCCAGATCATCACTGAAATATCAGAAAGAACAGATGAACACACTACTACACAGGCCCCTCTGAAGGGAACCTTAGACCAGTCACCTGACCAGGCAGAGATGCTTCTCTCCCTCCCAGGTCTAAACCCCACCCCTCAGGACTCTTCTGCTCCGTCCCCACCCGTCAGCACTCACAGCCCTGCTCACACATTCACAGGTGCTTGCTCTCCGCTCTGACAGCCCTTGTCTGGTGCTCGGCAAATGTCATCCAACGCTCTTTCTAGCTACTAAGTGTTAATGTGCAAGAAACCTGGGTCCATCCCATTTCAAAGTCCAATGCAAAGCCCAGGGCCAGGGATTTCTCTACTGCACCCGACTGTTCTCGCGCTTCTTCAAGCTCAGAAATGGCTGCCTGCTCTCGGCGCAGGGCTTCTCGGATGTGCTGGAGTCTGCACCCCAAGGGCTGAGGTACCTCTCAGACAACCTCCGAGGTCGAGACTGCTGACCAGGAGGGCAGGGGAAGTGTGGGGGAATTGGAGCGGAAGTGCGGGGGAAATGGAGGGAAAGTGCAGGGAAATGCAGCATCCAGCCATTTCTATCTTCTCTACTCAAAAAGCCATCTTTCTTCCAGAAACCTCTCCAGTTAATAAAGCTGAGTGGGCTTCCCGCAAAGGGCACCAATGCACTGACACACTAATACTAGGTGTAACAACTGCCTGTCAACCTTCCAACACCCACGTGTCCACAACCTTCTGGACACTCTTGCTCTTGTGATTCAAAAGCAAACTTCCTCTGGCTCTGCATAACAAAACATCTGTAACGCAAAACAAATGCAAACTGTCAACCAGACAACATTCTGCAGATGAACAATGCCAACCAAGAGCATCAAAAATCTGGGGACTCCACTTTCAGAAATGTCCGGAGACGGTGTGATGAAGCCTGAGGCTAGCCCTTTGGACGACACAGAACCACAGGGACCGAATGTGGCCACAGACACAAAGATGTTCTCAAAAGTCCAAGAAGCCAGTACACGTGAGAGCTGACGATTAGTACGCGGTGACTTTACCTTTGTTGGGAGGGTATTTTGGCTTCTTCCCACCACCAACTAAAGCTAAATAGTTGCAGCGGAATAACATTTCAACGTGGCCAACTCCTCCTTCCAGAAACTCTGAAATGATATTAAAAAGAAGTTAGTGTGTATATTTTATAATTTTAAAAAAAGGAAAAAGAGGTGAAACTAACAGTTGGCATTTAACTTTAAACAGCAATTTAAAGCATCTAGCTACCATCAGACATGAAAATGGTGACTGACTAGGAAAATAATTAGCTACGAGCTACAGACATCTCTCAGCATCCTGTCATCCACCAACTATTTTTATGCATAAACGCTGAGCACGTAGCACCCTAAGAAGCCAATATAGCAAAATATGACATATCTAAATTTGTACTTTATGGTATA
Source organism: Murina feae (assembly GCA_004026665.1). NCBI lineage: Eukaryota > Metazoa > Chordata > Mammalia > Chiroptera > Vespertilionidae > Murina > Murina feae. The sequence goes on from PVJC01004286.1 coordinate 46,306, forward strand.
ACAAAACCTGTAAGCTGAGAAAGCAAGCTAAACACTTTAATGCAAAAACCAAGTTTTAAAAAATCATTTAAATACTTCTTCCACTAAAGTTTGAAATGCTCAAAAACATTCCTAAGCTATATTAAGAGGAAAATAAATGTCAGATTTTCAATGTCCTCCAGGACAGAAGACAGTGCTCTCTCAGTGAGAAGCGTGGGGGCTGGCGAAGCAGGTGCCACCACTGCGCTCTGTCATAGAGCAGGGCTGCCCCAGGCCTCCCGGCCTTGCCCTCTGGTCTGAAATGACTCTGAGCTCCTGGTTAGTGAGGGTACAGCAAAGGGCCAGTGAGGAACCAAAGCCTCGAGAAATGAGCAGTCAGCCTAGGACCAGCTCCTACCTGTCCAGTCACAGCTGCACAAGATGCGTGGTGTCTTTCTCTTAGCTTATTATGTTTTAGATTCTGCCATGCATAATGTTATTTTGCTCTCTTTTATTGCTGCTAGTAATCAACTCTTTAACTCCTCTCCATGATTCTGAGTCAATTTAAATAAAAAGGATCCTGAAATTTGCAAGTCAAGCTGTTTCAAAATATTTTGTAACTATTTATCTGTATAATGCGGTTGTCTTAATCCACTATCAACCAAAACAAAACGAACAGATGTCAGGTGTGTAGGCGACTATTAGGAGTCTCCCTCCCAGCAACGCTGCCGCTGCAGATGGCGGGGCACACGCCTGTCCAGAGCTTCGTGTGTGCCCAGCACTAATCTGTGCTTCACGTGTTCCACCTCATTCATCTTCACAATAACCGTAGGCAGCTGTCCTCCTTTTACACTTAAAGAAACTGAGACCCAGAGAAGGCGAAAGCCTTGCCCAAGGTCACACAGCAACCTGCTAAGGGTCAGAGCCAAGATTCGTGTCTAAGCCATGTGGGTGGTGCAGTCTGGCCCTTCATTACCAGGCTACCCCGTCTTCCTCCAATAAATGCAGATTATAGAGCTCAGAGTACAAAATAATAAACTCCTGCACATACAGCACCACTTACTGGTTTACAGGCTGCACATAACATTTCCTTTGACAAAGGGGTTCCACTATTTAAAAAAATAAATCTGAAAATTTGGAGTATTGTTAAAAGGAAAGGGGGCTGTTTAATGGAGCACCAGGATGCAGTAACTTCCTCTTACAGATGAGAAATTTCTAGCAACAGAAATTGTAACTTGTACATTGAATAAAAACCACAACCACGACTGTAGGATGAAAAAGGATGTTTCTCACTTCCTAGGATTTATCTGAGATTTGTTCATCCATGAGGCAGCACTTGATTTTCCCATTAGGACCAGGAAACACTAAAAGCTTAAGAAGAAATATGTAGGGGGGAAAAACAAATTGAAAAAATTCTATCAGTAAATTTAACATTTTTTCCTGTCAAATGGGAAAACGACTACCATTATTTTATTGTACTAACAGAATTCCTGATTCCAACTTGTACTCCATGAAAACATAATTTTATGGCTACAGACATTTCTTTAAGTCGGTCACTCACTAAGAGTTAAGAGTCCCACCTGCTGTAACTAAACCCATCACTTGTTACCTTCACCGAGGGGTGAAAATGGTCTAGATCAACTACACTTTGTTCCTCCAGACACAGAAGACAGATGCTTCAAAGTTGACAATTCACTGGAGAAATCAGTCGGGCCACGATGTCACCACTGTATCCTAGCTCTGCACAGAGGGAGGGAGGGAGGAAAGGGAGGGAGGGAGGGAGAGAGGGAGAGAGGGAGGGAAGGAGGGGAAGGAGGGGAGGGAGGGAAGGAGGGGAAGGGGGAAGAAGGGAAGAAGGGAAGGAGGGAAGCAGGGGAAGGAAGAGAGCCCTAGCTGGTTTGGCTCAGTGGATAGAGCATTGGCCTGTGGACTGAAGGGTCCCAGGTTTGATTCTGGTCAAGGGCATGGACCTTGGTTGCAGGCACATCCCCAGAAGGGAGTGTATGGGAGACAGCTGATCGATGTGTCTCTCTCATTGATGTTTCTAACTCTCTATCCCTCTCCCTTCCTCTCTGTAAAAAATCAATAAAATACATTTTTTATTAAAAAAAAAGGAAAGAGAACAGCTCCATCCAAGGTGATGGAGGACCATGGACCCTATATTTACTTCTCAAAACCAGCTATGTCCATCTCTCCCTTCCCACTGCTGCCTCCTCCATTTACAGGATAAAATTTAGACTATGAGGGTTGGAAAGGAAGAGAAACCATGAAATGTTGGTTACTTCTTACCTTGTTTCTCTTTTTCTTTTAGTGGGTCGGTGTTATAGACTCGGAATCCATTTTCCATCCCACATGCAAAACATCCTAAAGTGAAAGACACATTAATCAGCTCGCTGGGTCTAGAGAAAGTGGCCTCTCCTAAGAATGCCAGCAGATGCACAGACCACACAGACATGGTTTGCACAGGCCACAACCACTTCCCTGTGGGCAGTTATTAAATGACTAAAGGCCCGGTGGACAAAATTTGTGCATGGGGAGGGAGTCCCCTAAACCCAGCCTTCATCCTCTCTAATCCGGGACTCCTTGGGGGATGTCCGACTGCCAGATTAAGCCCGATCCTGGGAAACGAGCCTAAACCAGCAGGACATCCTCATACAATCCTGGACTGCTGCCTCCTAATCACTCACCTACCTGGTCACCCCTAACTGCTCCCCTTGCCAGCCTGATCGCCACTTACTGTCTCTGCGTGCTGGCCTGATTGCCCCTAACTGTCCCTCCTGCTGGCCTGGTTGCCCTAACTGCCCCCTGCTGCTGGCCAGGTCATCCCCAACTGCCCCCTCCTTGCTGGCCTGGTTGCTCCTAACTGCCCCCCCTGGCCTGGTCACCCCTAACTGCCCCGATCCCACTCCGCTGGCCTGGTCGCCCCAACTGCCGCTCCTGCCAGCCTAGTTGCCCCACATGGCGCCCCCACCGGCCTAGTCACCCCACGCAGCCTGCTTGTTCAGTTGTTTGGTCGTCCCTCACTAACCCCCCTGCCGGTCTGGTCATAGGCAGCCATCTTATGAGAGCAAGAGGGTTAATTTGCATATCACCTCTTTATTATATAGAATGTGCACATCCTAGCACAACAGTGTCATTTGCCATCCCATGCACCGAAAGGTCGCCTATGTGATTCCCTGTGTTGTGGGCTTATCCCTGGTAGGGGGCATGCAGAAGGCAGCCTGTTGATGTTCTGCTCGCATATCAATGCTTCTCTGTCTTTCTCTCCCTTCCTCTCTCTCTAAAAATCAACTAAAATGTTTTTTCAAATAAAATATTTAAAAAATAACCTTTAATGAGGCCTTTATAAGATTATAAACTTCACTGGTTTCTTAATTAGCATCATTTGAGCACAATAATTACACTGAAACAATACAAAGACAACTCCTTTGGCATTATAAGGCAGGTACATATATAAGAATTATTTTCTTGCATTAATGGTTTCAAGTCACTTGCTGTTCCGTATTTTTCTAAAGTTCTCTCTCCTTTCCCTTCCTATCAGCCAGACATCTTTTCACTGAAAGCATATTTCTTAAGGAATTGTTATATCATTGTTAATTTCTTGAAGCGTTTGTAATTACTATAAAAACTTACTACCTACTGTCCTTCCTCTGGTAATCTAAACCCACAATGTTCAGCCACAAATCATTGCCAAAGTCCAATATCTGGCCCCAGACACGTTCGAACCTCATTATTACTTTCTTCACAATCCCTGCCCTTAGACCAAACCTAAACCACCTGTGGTCACCCATGTGGTCATTCATTTAGCCCAAGTCATACAGACCCTTCCCAACCTTTCGTCTAATTGCTGCCTCCTCCACAACCTCCTCCATGACCTACGGCCAAGGTTGGAAGTAAACTGGCCTCCTCTCAACTGAAAGAAAATTCCAGCCCCTACCTCACAGCCTGCACACCTTGGTTTTTCTGCTATATTTCAGCTCTCCTTTCACAACCCCTGTGCACAGGCCCTAGCACAGCGCGAGCAGAGTAAACACAGGCCGCGGAGAGCGAGGCAAACACGGCGCTGTCTTCAACATCATCTTCACAAACCCTGGCTCCTACAGCACCTGCTCGGATTCTCCCCAAAACAAAACCTGCGAAGCCCACGCCTAGAATTCCTGGCAGCCTGTCCCTGAGCAGCAGCTGTTAGTCCTTTCCTTCCCAATGGTGAACCTAGTGACCTGCAGTGGAGACGCAGCTCCACGATCCCCGGTCCTCCCAGCTCTCCCCTCCCGCACCCTGCAAGCCCTTGGTTTAGTCACCCAGTGACCACAGCTGGGATCAAAATGTGAAAAAACCCTATTTAATAAGGAGGTAATATGCAAATTAAACCTCTCGCCCTCACAAGATGGCTGCCTAGGACCAGGCCGGCAGGGGGTGAGGGAGGGAGGACCAAACAACTGAACAGCAGGTTGCATGGGGCGACCAGGCTGGGGGGCGGGAGGGCTTGAGGGGCAGCCAGGCCAGTGGGAGGGGGGCAGTTGGGGGTGACCAGGCTGGCTGGGGGGGCAGTTGGGGGTGACCAGGCTGCAGGCAGGTGAGCAGTAGGAGCCAGCGGTCCAGGATTGTGCGAGGGACATCCAGGCATTGGGCCTAAACCGCAGTCAGACATCACCTAAGGGGTCCCAGATTGCAGAGGGTGCAGGCTGGGCTTGAGGGGACCCCTCCTCCCTCCCTGTGCATGAATTTCATGCACCAGGCCTCGAGGAAATAAAATACATATGTAATGTCCTGCTAAATTCTTCAGAGTCCTTGGATTTTAGTAAACAAAAGAAAAAACCCTGGGTGGGAGGTATTCCTTCACTGACGTTTTCTGATTAAAACCACCACCACCACGACCACCACCACCAAGAACAAAACACAACTAGGCCCCGGAGAGTGTCAATCAAGAGCGTAAGGAGGGCCGCCGGTGGCCCAGTGGTTAGACCCCAAAGGCCCCTGGGTTGGAGCGTCGCCGGTACCCAAGGTCCGGGGTCGGTCCCGTCAGGGCACCTTCAGGAATCCACCCGAGTGCATCAGCGGGACGAGAGAAATCAGCGTTTCACACCCGCGGGCCGGTGGGGGAACCGCCTTGGAGATGAGGGAGGTAACCCCCGCGGGGGGCAGCACCCTCGGGAGAGCAGTGACCTGCGGCCTGGCCCGCAGCCCCGGCCCCACCGCCGCCTCCACCGCCCTGACATCCGCCTCCATTCCCAAGTCCCAAGAAGCTGCGAAGAGGGGAGGACCTGAGACCTTGCTCCAAAGCACATAAAGTCAGTTTGGGTCAAAGAAACGCATACTAATTCAAAAGGGAGGAAAAAAGCGTGATTAGGAAGCGTTTTGAAGTGACGTTCAGCTTATTCGCTAAACATCTTTAACGAGGGGGCGAGTTCCGAGGCGACCGCCAGACCCGCAGTGGGACAACCCGACGACGGTCCCACCGGGCGGGAACACGGCGCCGGGAGCAGCCGCCACCGAGAATCGCTTAAGGCCCAGAGGAGCGGGACCCGCCCCGGCCTCGACCCGCACCCCGCTCCGAATGGGGACGACGGCGTGAGGGCGGGGCGCGGGGCCCGGCCGTGTGGGGGCTCCGGGGGGCAGAGGCCCCGCCGAGAAGCGGTGTCTGGGGGTCAGAGGCCCTGGCGGCGGGGGCTTCGGGGGGCGGAGGCCCGCCGCGCTGGGGGCTGCAGGGGAGGGGCCCGGCCGGGGAGGGCGCACTCACCGTGGTCCTGGTTGAAGCCGGCGTACAGCAGCCCGTTGCCGTGGGGGTTACACGGCAGGAGGTTCATGGCGCCGCCGCGGAGGGTCCGCCGCTAGTCAGCGCCGCATTCCGCTCGAGGAGGCCGGGCGCAGGGTCCCGTCAGGCCGCCACCGAGGCCGCCGCTGCTGGAAGCGAACCGCGGACGTACAGCGTGCGTGCGTACGTGCGTGCGTGTGCGCGCCCAGCCAGTAAGCTGAGGAGCGCCGATCACATCCACCCGGGCAGACGGGGGAGGGAGCGCCGAGAGCGTCACGTGCGCAGGGCGGAGCCACGTCCAGGGGGAGGGGGGCGGATCTTATGGGCGGGATCTGGACGGAGAGTAGGCGTGGCCTGGTCTGAGGGGCGGAGAGAGGAGGGGGATTCCAAGCGGCAGCCACGCCCCTCGCCCTGCTGAGCAGGCAAGGCCCAGGTCCCCCAGAAATCACACCCCCACTGGCAACCCCCTCGTCAGGAGAGGTGACTGCGCAGTGCCACGTCCTCACCTGACCCCCTTTCCTAGGAGCAGGGAGGTCCATTCTCACCTCTGGGGGGCAGGCTGGGGTTTGAGCCGGGATGTTGGTACACGCATTACCTGTTTCCATATTCAAGCCCTAATTTATTTTTGTAAGAAAAGCACATCTACTGTTGCAGGCCACAGAAAGAAATGGTACACAGAATCCTGTCGGACACTCCTGGGGACATCCGTGTCTATGATGGGTTCTTAAAGAGTTAAACGGAAACAGGATGAAGAGACTGTGTGCGAGGCCAGGGCAGTGGAGTCCACCCACACAGCAAACTCTCAGGCTCCTCAGACAGCTCTCCCAGGCCCTTCCCAGCAAGCACCCTCCTACGGAGATGCCACCCCACTGGTGTGTGAAGAGGGGGTCTCCCTCACTGCAGCATTCGGGTGGTCCTGGCTGTGGCCCCTCAGCCAGGAGGGCTGAGGCTGGAGCGACAGCAGCTGCTTGGGGCAGGTGGGCTTTGGAGCGCTTCCTTTTTGCCTCAGTCTTTCTATCCACTGAGACCCCGAGGCCTCCGTGCCCAGGCAGCCTGGGTCGTCACCGTGAGAGTAGAGAGAAGAAGCGGTAGCCTGGTCTTGATTCTACACTGAGGCAGGGGAGGGGCAGCAGTATCAAAAGCCAAAGCTTTGACCAGCCATTTTAGAGAAGCTAAGTGTATGAGAATCCAAGGCTCTAAAGAAAGAAGGCATGGGCCGGCTGGCGTGGCTCAGTGGTTGAGCATCGACCTATGAACTGCGAGGTCACGGTTCGATTCCCAGTCAGGCCATATACCCTGGTTTTGGGCTCAAACCCCCGTGTGGGACGTGCAGGAAGCAGCCAATCAATGATCCTCTCTCATCATTAATGTTTCCACCTTTCTCTCCCCCTCCCTTCCTCTCTGACATCAATAAAAATAAAAATAAAATAAAGCAAGAAGGAACAGACCATCAAAGCAAGAACACATGGAGCCAGACCCCCCACCCCCCACCCCCCACCCCAGAGATTACGTTGGTGGGAAGGAGGGTTGGAAGTGAGGAGGGAGGCAGGGCCAGCCCAGGACACAGCTTGGCCTCTGCTGCAGGGAGCGCTTGACCCTCACCAGGGCAGGGAACAGTCAGGCACCTGCCTCCTGCACCGCAGAGCATCCTGCAGCAAGCTGTCCGTTCTGAGGCCTTGCTTGGCCTGTTTAGTCAACACCCTTCAATAGCTCAGCATCCCACCCGCCCTGGCTGGGGTGGCTCCGTGGATAGAGCAGACTGAAGTGTCCCTGGTTCAATTCAGGTCAAGGGCACTTGCATGGGTTGTGGGCTCGATCCCCAGTGTGGAGCGTGCAGGAGGCAGCCAATCAATGAGTCTCATCATTGATGTTTCTATCTCTCTCTCCCTTCCTTTCTGAAATCAATAAAAATGTATTTTTAAAAAGTGAGGGGGAAAAAGCAAAAAAAAAAAAAAAAAAAAGCTCAGCATCCTGAGAACACTCCCAGGGAAGGCTGGGACCAGGGAAAGGGAAGTAAGGGAAGTGCCAAGAACATGCACATTGTGAAGAGTGACCCGGGGACCCCCCCGCCGCCATCCTTGGCTGGAAGGGGCTGAAGCCCCTCTGCCCAGTTCCCCCCAACGCACGCAGCTTCAGTGTCTCCTCCCATTCACTTTGACGAAGGCGTCCTCCGGCAAATGGAAGCATCTCTATCTCCATCTTTTTGGCAAAACAAATATCGCCAAGCCTGTAACTGACTCCCCCACAGATTCAGTGTCTGCCCGGAAGATGCCTCAGAGCTATGAGCTCCTGGTTTGGGAGATGATTCCGCTTTGCAGCTGTTTTCACGGGGCAATGAAGACATCACTGTACACGACATGTTCTGAATCTTCACGCTTGAGAAGAGAATCATAGACATCTGGGACGTGACTCGGCGCATGTTTAAGGTCGGGGTGGGTTTCGCCAGCAGCAAGGGCCGCGGGAGAGAAAGGCAAATGACAAGGTGGGAGCACAGTTTGCTTCAAGGTTCCGTTTGAATCCCAGTCACATTCTCTGCATGTTCGCCCGAAACGCGCACACTTCTACTTCGTTCATCCGTGCTGGGCTGCTGTTCCGCCCAGGTGCCCCTGGGGTTTGTGAGGCACTTCCTCCTGGGACATGACCTATGTCCGCGCTGAGTGCATGTCCTGGGGCTGCCGCAAGGAATTGCCACACAGCAGAACGCTGTCCTCTCACAACTCAAGAGGCCGGTGTCTGAAATCCAGGGTGGGAGAGAGGGGTGGAGGGGAGGGGGTGAGGGGGTGAGGGGGTTCTTCTGCCTCTTTCATCTCCTGGTGGCCACCAGGAGCCTGGTTTGCAGAGGGCGGAGGCCTTGGAACCGCGTGCTCCGAGAAAGCTCCTGTCACAGAGGCCACAGGAACTTGCCGTAGTCCTTGACACATGTCATCCTGAGGCATCCTTCGTGGGAAAACAATAAGGAAAAGGAAGGGGAAGAAGACTTTGTCCCAGTTTAACCTCAGGGCCAGGGGTGCCATCCCCCGGAGCTGCCAGCATCCGTGGGCCCCACACCTTCGCTCCCCTGTGGGGTCTTGAGAAGTGTGTTCTTCAAAGGGGAGAAGAGGTGCTGAGGTGGTTTTCATTCTGCTTGGACTCCTCCTGGCCTCTCCTAGTTGCAAACCTGCGCGGGAGTTGGCGCCCCTAACCCCACCTTGTTCAAGGGCCAACTGGGCTCCCCTCTTTCTGCCTCTACATTTCTTTTCGGGAAAAGGACTCTTTCTCAGTAGATGACGCAGTTCAGGAGCAGAGCCTTGCTGCCGACGCCGGGAACTGGCGCCTGAACCAGGCGGTGAAGCCAGGAAGTAAAGGGCTGAAAATACACAGTCAGACCCGGCCGGCCAACGAGGGAGCAGGCAAACCTTCTACTGTTTCCATCCGCGCCCCTGCCTGCCTTTTCCCGCCCGAGACGCTCTCCCATGGGCGCCTTGCCCACCCAACTCTGCTGTAGCTGCTCTGGGTTCGACACAACCAGAGGTATCTTTGGCATTTTCTTTTCTCTGCTTCATAACCTGTGGAGCATTTTATACAAAAAAAAAGTAGATTGACAGAAAAAAATATGCGTATAAATCACTTATTAATCCCAGAACGTAGTAAATAACATAGCAAAAACTTTATCAAACCCATTTTGTACAGAAGCGGGACGGATCTGCTTTCCATAATCCCAGCTGCGTCCGCAGCGTTTATAAGTTAGTTGGGAAGGAGGTTTACAAAAAGGCCTCTCTCCTCGCGCTCCCTGGCGTCGCTGTCGGGGTCCCGGGACGGACACGCGGCACACGCACATCCCCATCCCCATCACAGCACGTGCTAAGGGAAACGTCTGCACAGCAACGGTGGATAAATAACATTCGGAACTGCATGGGAGGAAGAGGCAAGCAGAGTACCAACCTCCCCTTTATGAACACACGTCTAACACAAGAGCTTCATGCACATCCACGTGGAAACATCAACGTCAAACGGTGGCGTGGCTCTCGCTGCTCGGAGCCGCGTGGTCACCGTGAGGGCTGGCCGTGCTCCTCGGTCCGATGCGGTCTCCGGCTGGCTCCCGGGGGACAGCTGGGGTCCCCCCGAGTCTGCAGCGTGTGCCCGCTCCCGCCTCCTAGGAGACTTTGCAGCTGTTCCTGGCGCAGCGCTGGGGTGGGCTCTGGGGCGGCCGCGCGGCCTTGCCTTTGCGGAGGCTGCTCCTCTTGTGCGCTGAGCTGGCCGTGACCGTGACGGAGTAGGAGCGGCCGTGCATCATCCTGGCGTTCAGGCCGTTGGCCATGGAGAAGGACTTGAGGTGGCTTCTCAAGGCCAGGGGGAGCGGGAGCTTGTCCACCAGGTGCACGGGGGTGCAGGACACCACCGCCCGGCAGCACAGGTCCTGCAGGCTCAGCACTTGGGAGAGAAGAGAAAACCGTGCTCAGGCGGTACCTGCCGCCGACCTCAGGGCAGCCCAGCCCACCTACCCACCACCTTTCCCAGGACCTGGGGCGGATGGGCCAGGAGAACCAGGGCTGACGCTCCCCAGGTGTAAGGTGACCAGATTTAAAGCGGTACACCATTGACAGGGGCGGGGGGGGGGGGTGTCTTTTTTTCTTTTATTATTACTTAAAATATTACAAAGAGTAATCGGGTCTTCTTAAAAACGCCATGGGACGCGAGACAAACTGTTAAAAATCGGGTCACCTTACCCAGGTGCCCACATGCCACCTCTGGCAGGACTCGGAGAGAGCCATCTGCTTTTGTCACCCTAAACTCAGTTTCTCCCCCAAAACCTGAGAGGCCACCATCTGTCCCTCAGGTCTGAGAGGTGAGGGGGAGGGATGGTGTCCCAGGAGGTCTCCTCAGGAATTTTAATATACATTCCACTGCCATTTACATTCTAGTAAAAAGACCCTTGCCTAGCTGGTATGGCTCAGTGGTAGAGTATCAGCCTATGAACCAGGAGGTCACAGTTGGATTCCTGATTGGGGCACATATCCATGTTGTGGGCTCGATCCCCAGAGTGGGGTGTGCAGGAGGCAGCCCATCAATGATCCTCTCTCATATCTGATGTTTCTATCTCTCTCTCCTTCTCCCTTCCCGTCTGAAATCAATAAACAAATATATATATATTTTTAAAAAGACCCTATGCACTTCTATTTCTCAAGTTCCTCTCTTTACGAACAAAGTGGAAAGGGAATTATTCCTAATGTGATAAGCTCTTCCCAAAGCCATCTGCAGGAAGGTCGGAGGTCATGTGGAAGCCACAGAACTGCCCTACTTCACACACTGGGGGTCCTGCTCAGGCACAAACCCCCCCCCCCCAGCGTGGACGCCTATGGCCACCTTATGACAAATGCGTCCACCTCTGCCTACACACAGATTTCAGCAGCCTCCCGTGTGGCCACGACAGAGCTGTCACCTGATTTCCCTCTAAGTCAGCACAGCTATGCCCGAGAATGGACATGGCAGCCCGAGGCAGGTCCTGGGAGGGTGAACAGCGCCCGGGGCTGTGGGACAACGCAGCGCCTACCCTTGCTCGGCCGCCAGAGCCGGTCCATCCCGTGCCGCAGCAGCACGACCCTGGCCAGCTCCGTGAAGGACTCGGTGATGTTGAAATTGCACAGGGGGCTGACCTCGAAGAAGGTGACGCCCAGGCGCTCCGCGTAGGCCTGGGCCTGCTCCGTGGGGACCTGCCGCTTGAAGGCCAGGTGCAGGCGGTTTCCCACCAGGATCTTAGGGACCCCGGGAGCGTGCTAGCAGGCGAAAGGAAGGCAAGGGAAGTGGGTTAGTTGTGTGAGGTTTTGCTGTTGGCACAGTAGGTGTACTGGGGTACTAGATGGCATGTCCCCCACCCCCCCCAAGTTTAGACGGACCCAGAACTTCAGAATGTGTTTTTTTGGAAATCGGATCTGAGAAGATATAATTAGTAGAGATGAGGTCATTGGGGTGAGCCCTAGACCCAATCACGGGCGTCCTTATTAGAGGAGAGGACACGGGGAAGGCCGGTGACCACAGAGTGGAGACTGGGATGCATCTCCAGGCCCAGGAGCGCCCGGGGCTGCTGGCAGCCACAGAAGCAGGAAGAGACAGAAAGGAGCCTCCTCCGGGACGTGAGGAGGGAGCGCGGCCCTGGCCACACCTTCACTTTGGCCTGCTGGCTTCCAAACGCGAGAAAACAAACGTGTAGCTTTTAGACACCTGGTTTAAGGTTTGTTAGAGCAGCAGGAGGGAACTAAGACAGTGGGTGTGGTCCCCGCCACTCCATGTCCCCAGGGGCAGTTGGGCCGGTCAGGGTGCCAGCAGGCAGCAGCCCAGCCACTGCGCATGAGCCCACCAGGTCGTGTGCAGGGCCCGGACTCCTGGGCTGCTGGTCTTGCGTCAGGGCAGGTCCTGTGCTGGGAGGTGACACATCCTCCGTGGGGCTGAAGCCTGGTGCCCCGGCCCACACGCCGGTCCCCAGCCCGACACCCTCACGCCCACAGGGAGGAAGCCTGGCGCTCCGAGACACACCTCATCGATCTCCTTAATCCAGCGGTTGATGCCGTCGAAGGACCAGCGGTTTGCGATGTCATAGACCAGGATCACCCCCTGGGGAGAGGCACCGGCTGACCTTGCCGCAGGTCAGCTCCGGGCTGCGCAGCCGTGTGAGGGCCACACGATAACAGACTCACAACAGCCTGCTAGTCATCATGCTAGTTCTAACCCAGGCTTGTTTGAGTTTATCCATCAGATGTAGCAGTTAATGTCATTATTTCCACTATTTCACAAGCTCGTTGCTGAGCCCTCAAACATCGAGGTGGGCTAGGGATTAGAACTCAATTCCCCACACCCACAAGCTGCTCCAGGGACATAAACGTGGGGGCCCGGGGCTCACCAGCTCAGGAGGAGCAGAGCCCATGCACCTGGGTGCCTGGATGCACACACACAGGACCATTAACACAGGCGCACACATGTGCACATGCACAGCCATGCACACACAGGGACATTTACACCAACACAAGTATGCACATGTACAGACATGCATGTGCACACACACAGCTCTCCTGCATGCAATGTGTGTACGAGTACACATATGTACAACATACCACATGCATGCGAACACATGTGTGCTACATGAATATGCCTGTGCATGTATAGACAGCCTCACATATGTGCACGAACACACACATGCATAGAACAATGCATGCAGGCACATGCACACGTACAGCCCTGGTGCCAACAAAGGCTTGCGAGCCACCAAATCCTCCACAGCCTGCTGTTAGACTCAGGCCTCAGTTTACACATAGAGCTCAACAGCCTCCATGTCCATGAAAGAGCATCCCACACGTCAGCGTGACTTCCCACTCAGGGGGTTACCTGTGCGCCCCGCGAGTAGGAGCGGAATATGGTACAGAATCTCCCCTGCCCAGACGTGTCCCTGGAAGGGAAAGGTGTTGGGGACAGGTGAGACATTGCTGCTTCTTCCTGACCAGGGGGCCCCGAACTTGGGACCCTCACCAGCCGGTAGCCGTGCCACTGAAAGTCCGAGACCCCAACGAATGGTCACCTCATCCCCAGAGGGACCTGGACATCGGAATGTGCTGGACTTATGCTCTTTTTTAGTTGTCATTCTGTAAGTCAAACTAGAAAAATTAATGACAGGTTTCAACACCCTAATTCTGACATTTAAATAAATCTAATGTAAGCTTCTAAAATGTTGTGGAATTGGGAGCTAAAGCTGTGTTGTGAGGGATGTGAGTCTCATGGGGGTGCGGGGGCATAGGTCAAAGGATTTGGTGGGATCCCTTTGCTTCCACTAACTCTGAGTCAATTATCTAAAGTCGGACCCACAGGTGACCTTCCCCCAGACTCCGGGGAGCAGCAGATCATCAGAAGCCCAGTCAGCCCAGCAGAGCCTCGGGGCTCAGGCCTTGCCCGCAGGCGGGGCTGCTAGCAGGTCTGTGGGCAGGGAGGGCGCCCTGAGGGACCGATGCGCAGCCCTGCCCTGGGGGCTGCAGGGCCATCATGGTTCCTGCCCCGGCCAGAACGCGTGGACAGTTCATCTGGCCTCCTGTGCCCTGACGGGGGTGAGGGGCTCCCGCGTGGGTGTCCAGAACGACTCCAGAGTCCCCTGGAGTCATGGGGGGGGGCGCGGAGGGACCATGCAAACCAGAAACAGGACTAGGCGCTGAGGGCCTGTTCAGATAGCGGTGAGGTGGTGGACATTCAGAAGAAAACTTGGAGCCCCTGCTACGTGGCCTTCTGAGCCCCGGGGAAGCTTGGGCTACAGATTCTTGGCAGACAGCAGGGCCCCCAAGGCCTGGAGCCCTCCCCTGGACCAGGGCTAAAGCTTCCGGCCCAGACAACAGGGTCAGCCCCTCCTTCAGACAGCCCGGGGCCAGGCGGGACCGGAGAGGATCTTCCCCAGGTGCAGGCCAAGCTCTGAGCTCTGAGGGTCGGGCCTGCTCAGGATCCAGGCAGGCGCCAGACTCACCAGAGCTGCAGCTTCACCCGCCGCCCGTCCAGCAGGATGGTGGTGGTCTTGTAGTCGATGCCTGTGGAGGAAGGCGGGCGGCTGAAGTGGGAGCTGGCTGCAGCGTCCCCACAGTTATCCTCCACCACGAGGCATGGGGGCCTCACTCTCACGCCGGGGAGACAGGACTCTCACCCACTCCCCATGCAGATGCATGGTGTACAGGTGGGGGGGGGGCTGGACCCTGCTTGTGGGTCTCCCCGGATGGCTCGGCCCTCTCCCCCGCACCCCCTGCCCATCCACGCCCCCTCCTCTCACCCAGGGGCTAAAAGACCGAGATGGTTTCCCGCAAAGTATGACACTGAGGATGTAAATTGAACGATGGAGAATGTGGACATTACGGCAGCTCTGCAAGCACAGACGTGTGTGCATGTGTGTGCGTGTGTGTGCATGTGTGTGCGTGTGTGTGCGTGTGTGTGCGTGTGTGTGCATGGAAGTTTCTGGATTGCAGAATTTGGACTCTTTCTCTGTTTTCAACTTTTCCTCAATGAGCATGTATTTCTTCTAAGATCAGAAGAAAAAACCCACAATCATCGTTTCCTAGGTGGAGAACTACTCCCCCCCCATTCTACCAGAAGCCAAGTTCCTGCTTTGTTGAGAACAGAGCGAGTCTCTGAATCTGTGGGCGGCGAGGAGAGCAAGAAAGGAGAGCCCTTTCCCAAGACAGGACCGAGCTGCTGAGCAAGCGCAGAGGCTTGTGGTGCTGGCCTCGCCTCGCTGATGGGCTCAGCACCAGTGTCCTCACAGCACTCACACCCTGAGGAGCCGGCTTTGAAGAGTCTCAGGACACATGTGATCCCACTTGGAATGTTTGCGCAAATAAAGCTGCTGCCTTAGAATTTCGGGTCTGGGGGATAGTGCCCAAGGGAGGCAGCCAGAGCCGGAGAGAGAGGGCCTGGCCCTGGAGGGATCCTGCCTGGGTGAGGGGCTCCTCCAAATTGCAATAGGAAAGACGGGGTCATTTTCAAGGGTTTGGCCTGTTCTCCCTGGAAAGATCTAGAATGTTAGACTACGCCCCCTGCTCCCACCTTTCCTACCCCCCATCCAAAGAGCTACGAGAAAAAATGTCCAGTTCATAAAGTTTCCTGTCTTTCCAATTGTTAACCTCACCCTAGGATATTTTTCCACTGATTTTAAGAGTGGAAGGGGGTGGGAGAGGGAAAGAGGGAGGGGAGGGAAAGGGTGAGAGAGAGAGAGAGAGAGAGGGAGAGAGAGAGAGAGAGAGAACACACCGATGGGTTACCTCCCCCAGGTACGTGCCCTTGACCTGGAAGCCACCCTCCAGTGCACAGGCGACGCTCAACCACTGAGCCACACCAGCCAGGGCTAAGGTTCCTGTCTGTAAAGCAGGTTGACGGTAAGACAATGTGCCTTGAGGGGGTGACAACAGGTTTAGCTCCTCATTCCAGGGCACGGCCCCCAGGTTGTTGGGGCTGAGCATAGATTTTGCAGAAAGTTTAGCTCAGTAGCTTCAGACTCTGTGAAATTACTCTTTGGGGCAACTGACTACCAAGGCCTTCCTCCCAGCCCCGGGGCATGTGCAGTGTGACACACACACCCCCATGCACACACACACTAAATAGAATACATGACAGCACATAACACATAAATAGGATCTATCTGTACATATGTAGTAAGTAGAACATCAATTTCATATTTAGCCCATTAACTTTGAAGTCGCTAGAAAATATATTTTGGGAAACATTCCGTTTCCCTTCGGAATGCTGGGGCTTTTCCTCTGTCAACATGAAGCGATGGATGTATTTGGGAATCTGCTTTTGAGTCTGCAGATAACTTGGGCTGTGGGGTTCCTGCGTCTGGACGGGCAGCGGGGACCCTCACCCTCCAAGGCCTGCAGAGATGGTTCATTTTTAAAGTTTCACTTTGGTTATTTTTGTGGTGGTTCCTTTTTATCCTGCGCTTCTTTGATTTAAAAAAGTGCTCCCATGTACTTACTTTATTAGGTCCCAAAAGTTTTAAAAAACTTTTCGTAAATATAAAAATTCATGAGCACCTCTGAGTTTCTAAAACTATATTTGGTTTTTCTTTTCATTAAAGTTGTGGGTACACAGGGCCTCCAGCATCGACTGGTTCTGGGACTTAGTATGGGAGATGGCAGGCCCTAACCCCCACTCCCTGTCTGCACCCAGTCCTGTGCCCAGATTCTAAGCTCTGTGTCTCCAAATCTGTAAACAACATGCTTATATTCCAACTTCCTGACTTTCCGTTTTAGACATTAACTAGAGGCCCAGTACACAAAAATTTGTACTCAGCCCACCCTGGGGCTTCTCACAGTCTGAGACCCCTTGGGGGATGTCCACCTGCTGACTTAGGCCTGCTCCCCGGGGGATCCGGCCTAAGCTGGCAGTCAGACATCCCTCTGGCAGCCCGGGAGCCCTCGGGGGATGTCCACTTGCCAACAGGGAGCAGGCCTAAGCTGCAGTTGGACATTATTAGTGCTGCTGAGGAGGCAGGAGAGGCTCCCACCACCACCACTGTATTGGCAGCCGTCAGCCTGGCTTGTGGCTGAGCAGAACTCCCTTTGTGGGAGTACACTGACCACCAGGAGCAGCTCCTGCATTGAGCATCTGCCCCCTGGTGGTCAGTGTGTGTCATAGTGACCAGTCATTCCCAGTGGTTCTGCTGTTAGGGTCAATTTGCATATTACCCTTTCATTATATAGAATTGACTGCCCACCCTGAAGGGGAAAATGTGTTCACTTTCCTAACACGCCACCTGCCTTCATCTCTAACTCTCTGTCGCCGTCTCTGCGTCTGTCTGTCTCTCTCACTCTCACACACAGTATAATTATGTTGCAACTTTAGCCAGATCAACATTCGATTTTACATCAATATGACCAAGTAAACGCTACCCACAGCTGAACCGTGTGGGATATTGTGTTTTAATTTTCCTTCATATACAAATTTTTGCTTTCACGGGAGTTAAAAACAGCCTGTTTATTTGCTCAGTTTCCTCTGCCTTTACCTCTAAGTCTCCTCTCAGCACTTCCAACTCCCTGGGCATCTCAGCAGAGCATCTGTCCTGCTGTCTGTCCTGCTTCCCCTGCTCTGGAGCGGCTGTCCTGGCCCTCCCTTCTCTCCTAGATCCCATGTCTTGCCCTTCTGGTTTATTCCTTCCTTGTTTTCCCTGAGAAGGATGCGTAGAAGGTAGCTTTTGTCTTTGGAAGTCTGAGGTGCCTTCAGTCTCCCAGGCATGTGCCCCTGACCGCAAATCAAACCCTCAAGCCTCTGTGCGCAGGAGCGACAGTATAACCCCTAAGCAACACGGCCAGCAGGACCTGACGTTTTTGAAAGGCGTCGTGTCAGTGCCAGGATCGAAAAATATAACTCACATCTGTGGTCCTCAACTCATCCACCAAGAACTCTGTCCAGAGAAAAACAAGATGGCGGCATAGGGTAGACACCGTAAATGCAGCCGTGAATAGCTATTTCAGAAAAACCTCGAAAAGAACACACGGACACCACTCGCACCCACAGGAAGGCTGGCTGAGTGAAAATCCTACAACTAGAGAAGAGTCTGAGACTCAGAGGAGCGGCGGAAGCAAAGTACAGAGGTACGGAGGCGCGCGCACGGGGTTCGGGGAAGGGCTGGCGCCGGGGGATGTGGTTCTTTTCCAAAACGGAGAGAGCCACAAGTTCCCAGCAGCTCTGAACTCCAGTTCCAGGCGAGTTTCTAAGGACCCAGACACCCAGAGAAGGGGGACTGACTGGCACCAGGAGGAAATTCAAAGCAGGTTTCTCTCAGCGTTGCTTGCAGCAATTACCGTGGGACACAGAGACCTGGTGTCTCTCAGCGCAGCGCTGAAAAGCGCCATAGCTATTTGTTTCGTCCTGCAAACTCCCCGAGGCCCCGCCCCTCCCAAGCTGCATCAGAGGCTTTTGCAGATAAAAGACTGAGTAGCCTAAGGCACAGGCTTAATCAACGCCTCCTTAAAGATACAGGAGCCAGCCCCAACCCAGTGGCCAGAGTGGGACTAACCTAAACAAAACAGATCCACAAGGAACACACTCGGGGCAGATGCAGTGAGCATAAAAGCCCCACTGAAACAACTCTTGCCCCGTAAGGGTGTCTCCAGCACAGAAATTCTTCCACTGTAGACACAGCTGACTCTCATAACCAAGTGGCTTAGAGGTTAATCCCTCGCAGTGATCGCCTAAATCAGAAAGGAAAGCAGCCAAAATGCGGAGACGAAACAGGTCACAAATGACAGAAATGGAGGAAAGAAAACGACAGGATATAGAGTTCAAAACCACGGTTATTAGGTTTTTCAAGAAAATGCTAGAGACT
>PVJC01004287.1:0-64837 GCA_004026665.1 Murina feae
CCCCGCCTGTGTTGAACCCAAAGTTTGTTTTGGGTGTGTGTGTGTGTGAGAGTTACAGTTTCGTTTGACCTGCCTGTCTTTGTAGCTGGGTCCTCCAGGCCAGTGAAAAGGGAAGTGAGGATACAGAAGTGTCAAAATATTTGTGGAAATGTCTGAACCCTCAATGATCATGCTGTCACTCTATCTGATTCCCTTATGGTCCCCTCACACACACACTTACGCAAATTCTTTCTCTTTGTGAGTTTTAATTCTGCTTATCAATGGACTCTCTCTGCCCCGCTGTTAATTTCAATATAGAAAGGGAAGTTTCCCCACATGCAACCTTTCTAAATAAAGGCAGTGCTGGCCTGGTGATCAAGGCAATGATTAAGCAGTCACAAAGAAGGTGTGAGCTTGCATTCATTCCTGCCAGCAGCAGCCTGGGCTTCTTCCTGTACACTGTTGACAAAGGAACTGGAGAAGGCAAAAACCTTTCAAACAACAAGGAGTCTCTGAAGTGCGGGAACAACATTCTGCTGGTGATGGATGAGCGACCCTTCTCCTCACAGTCCTCAGAGAGCTCAATCTGCCCACAGATCTCAGCCGCTGGAGCAGCTGAAAGACACTTGCGGGGGGCCTCCAGTCTGCTCCCTCTTGAGGACGATTGTTCTCCTGGACAAGCCATGGTGTGGCTGTGGGCTCATCCTCTCAGGTGACTGGCAGCCCCCAGGATGCAGAAGCCTCAACTGAACCAAGAGCTCTTGTTGCAGCCTGAGCTGCTTCCCCCTTATCCTGATCTCAATAGTCCACAGATCCCAGCTTCGTGGAAGAAAAAGTCTTTTATACTTGAAACCTCATAGTGAGGAGAGCTTAAACTTCCCCTCTGTGCAGAAAGACACACACACACAGAGACCTTGTTTTCTAAAGATTTTTCTTATAAATTTTTGATGCATTAATTCCAAGTCTTGTCTTCTATTTTGAAAATAAAAGGCAAATCAGTGGCCCTTGTGCTAAGACCTCTCTCTCTCTCTCTTTCTCTCTCTCTCTCTCTCTTTCTCTCTCTCCCTCTCCAAAACACACACACACACACACTCAGACAGTATTTTTGTGTGAATTCTACTCTATATATTGTACCCCGCTCTACCCCCACATCCTTGCCCAGCTCCATGCTCTCACAGGCTCCCACCAGGACTAGAGCAATAATCGCCCTAAAACATATTCATCCCTATGGTCTTATATCATATTTTGGGGAGAGAGGAAATGTGAACAGAATAACAGGTTTCAGTGATTTCTACTTTTTCTTAACTATAGTATCATAAAAGGGATTTGGAATATGTAATAAAAAATTTTAACAGAGAGTAGCCAAAATTCAAGAACAAAGGAAAATGCTTAGCCTTTAGGTCTGATTTGATAAAAATCCTGCAATGGTCACCTTCAATGATAAATGAGTGATGTCAGAAACCATTCTGATTCAAACTTATGTGCATGTTAATTACATAGGTCTGTTCTGAAATGACAGAGAGTAGAAATCACCTATATTTACTTTTACACTATATTTTACACACGGAGAACGGCTAGCCCTACTGGCATAATTATCGCACATTTATTGTTTACCCTGATGTAGGGCAACTGGGCAGAAATAAATAGTTACAATGCCTATTGAAGAGTTAGACATGAATTGTCCAATAGACAGGATCACTGGGCAGTGTTACACCTATAAACACCATTAATTTGATTTTATCTGGTTCTCATCCACGTTGTGGCAGGAAGCAGGGCGTCTTTCTTTGTCATTGCTCTGTGGAGGTCTCTTGCATGGAAGCACCACTGTTGGCTTATCCATTCATCAGCTGAAGGACATTTGGGTTGTTTCCAGTTTTGGGTGATTATCAACAAAGCCATTATACACATTTATGTGCAGGTTTTTTGTGTGAGCATAACTTTTCCTTTACCTTGGTAAACACCTGTGAGTTGGGTTTGCTGTGGGAGAGTTCCATTTTCTTCACATCCTTCCCAGAACATGGTACTGTCAGACTTAAAAACATTTTAAAGAAATTTTAGTCATTCTAATAGGTGTGCATTGGTGTGGGCTTGTGATTTTAATTTGCATTTTCCTGATAACCAGTGTTGCTGAGATTTTTAATGCTTGTTTGCTTGCTGTCCATGTTTTATTCTTTTGTAAAATGTCTTCAAATCTTTTGCTATTTTGAGAACTGGTTTGTTTTCCTTAGGTCATTAACAAGAATCTGTCTTCCTCACTGTCTTGGTCCATTTTTGTTATTGGTCAAAGCTCCTTATTACCTACAGGATAGAGTCCAAACATCTCAATGGTGGCATAGACAACACCCTCATAATTAGCCCCTGCCAGCCTGCCCACCCCTTCCCTTCTGCTCCTAAACACATTATTTCCCAGTGAACCATGTTGTCTAAAGGTTGGCAGGTGGTGCATTGTACGGTCTAATTTTTGCACATGCTGTGTCATTGGCCCTTCTTTCCAGGTGAGTTCCTCCTCATCTCCTAAGGCCTAGATTAGAAACTTTGGAATTTTGAGAAAGACATTAGGTTTCTGAGCTTGTGTTGCTACTGTAATATTATATTACTTAACTATTTCTCCTTAACAAACTGCCAAAAAACTTAGTAGCTTACAACAACATACATTTATTAGCTCACAGTTTCTGTGGGCCAGGAATTTGGGAGTTCCAGCTGGGTGGTTCTGGCTTATAGATCTCATGAGGTTGCAGGCAGATGTCAGTAGAGACTATAGTCATCTGAAGGTTTGATTGGGGCTGGAAGATCCACTTCCAAGCTCACTCTTGTGGCTTAGCAGGACGCCTTAGTGTCTTTCTGGCTGTTGGCTCAAAGCCTCAGTTCCTCACCAACTGGTATGGCAGCTACCATCCCTAGAGCAAGTGATCCAAGAGAGAGGCAGAAACCACAATGCCTTTTAGGACCAAGACTTGGAGGTGCCATGGCATCGCTTCTACCATATACTACTGGTCACACAAACAGTGGGGAAAGGGGCCACACAGGATGTGAGTACCAGAAAACCAGGATCATTGGGGCCATTTAGAAGCTGGCTACCAAAAATAAGAGCATAGATTAAAAATTCACAAAGCCCAGGTTCAAAACCTGGCTCCACCATATATTAGCTGTGCTACCATACCTAAGTTACCTAACTTTTCTGAGCCCTGCTTCCCATAGCTGTAAAAATTGTGAGCTGATATTGAGCCCAATAATGATGATTTACAAAAAGCACCTGCCTTGTAGTAAACATTTAATAAATGTTAGCTATCACTAAGGTGATTTCAGTTCACAGCTTCCTCAAGCCAGTGGCCCCAAGTAGAGCTCCTATATAGCCTCCCATGCTCTTGCCTAGCTTCTCCGCCTGGGTGCTCACTTTCAGACAAGTGGGCTTAGGCCTTCACATGCAGGGGCTCTCTCCTTATCTCTTTCCTCCACTGTTCCAGTTTGAACAGTCTCAGGCTTCTCGCATAATGTTCAACTTCTAATTCCATTCCCCCACATCCCAAAGATGTGAGTTAAATAACATGTGCATCCCTTGGCTAAAGCTACAAGTTTGTCTTGTTAGCCCCTCCTCCATTGGAATTGTTTCATGTCACTTTTATTCATTTATCAGCTTTGAGTGATTGCTCATTGCCAGGCCCCAGTTTGGTACCGAGGATGCTAAGATCAAGAAAACAGAGAAAGCCTGCCCTTTAGAACCTCATTGTTATTTCACGTCATCATCCTATTTTCTTTGGATATATTTGCGCCTAGTCCTTGCTTAAAATGTAGTTTTTAACATTAAAAACTACTAATTACTGAGCACTATCTTTGGGCCTGACTCTATGTTCATGTCATCTCTTCACCAGTCTATGGCCACAATAAGAAGAAATGAACATGTTAACTTGGATCTTAAACTCTTCAGTTTCTTATCTAAGACTGAAAGGTTATAAGAGATTTCTTCCTAAGTGTTCGTTATTCCCTCCCCACGCCCACTCCCTCAACCCAGTCCCACTGTTTGCTTTTTCTTGACCTGCTCTGGGCCCTGGGAGCCTAACCCCTCTAGAAAGCATCACTGTAGCCCCCTTGCCTTCTGGTTCCCTTTGGGTAGAGACAAAAAGAAGCACTGGTTAGAGACCAAAGGTGGCAGGAGAGGAGATTGGAGTATTTCTTTCCTGATGTCTCTCTGCTTTGGTGCTGTGACTCAAATGGGCAGGTTAACCCGTAGGCTGATTAACTCAAAATAGAGTTAGGATTAACTTTAAGACTGAAATTAACAGGAGTTAAGACTGAAGTTGACTCAGAGAGGTGAAGTGACCTACCCAGGGTTACAGAGTGAGGTGGCTGCAGAGTCAAGAATGAAAGATAGGACTTCTGACTCCTGAGTTGGCGCTCTTCCCACTGTACCAGGCCCTCCAGTGTCAGGTCCTTCAAGTTCTGAGATTTCTTTCTTTGCCATCACTTACCCACTATGGTTCCATGAATGTGCTTCCCAACAGCCCCTCGAGGGGTGCCCTCATGGATGGGAGCCACCCTGTCAATCTGCCAGACCTCTAGACTAAGGGCTGGTGAGCAATCAAGGATGCACAGGATGGGAATCAATAATCCTAAAATGTCTCTATTGAGTTCATTCAAAATTTCATACATCAGTCATGGAATCCCAAAAATGTACTTCCTTTGAGTAGAACGAAGATTCTCCACCTTAGTGGCACCAAAAAGCCACCTGGAGGTTTTCTTGAAAATATTGATTCGTGGGCCCCACTTCAGACCAACTGAATCTGAATCTCTAGGGGAGGGATCGATGCCTTGGTAGGTTTGAAAAACTCCCAGGCAATTCCAGGGTGCTGCCAGGGCTGAGTCAGAGCTCCAGAATCTGGAGATCATACTAAACTCTCCACCAAGACCTGATTTCTTTATGTTGTCTACTTCAAAGTCTTGCTTCAAATCCACTGTTATTCATTGTTGGGAATAGCCCCCTTTTCTTGTGTTCAGATAAATAGTCTGTTTCCATGGAACAGTTTTACCTGCTCAGCCTCCTAGATCACCCTCAGTTTTCATTCCTTATCTCCTGAAGAAGTTCATCATTCAGCCTCAAATATCCCCACTTCTTATTTAACTTGAAATCTGCCTCTTCTACAATCAAAGACTCTTCCCCAGATAACTGAAAAATCATAGATATTTATCATATAAGGAAATGAAACAAATATGGCTCAGATTTTCTAAATCCATAATTGTACTAATTTTTATTGCATTGCTTACTCATTCATTCATTCTTTATGGAATACCTTCTGCGATCAGATTCTGTCTCTTTCCTTCTGAATATCTTGCATGACCCCATGTGAAGACCACTGCCTTTGCAACCATCAGACACGTCACTTCCAATGTTGTCCACCGCCAGCAAAGATATGTGCACGATAAACAAAGGGAAGGTGGTTTCCTTGCCTTGCTACCTCCTCTCCTCTCCTGGTGTCCCTGATTCGACGGAGAGAGAAGACTGACCATTAGTGCTCGTTTATGTGCAACACTGAATGCTTAG
Source organism: Murina feae (assembly GCA_004026665.1). Lineage (NCBI taxonomy): Eukaryota > Metazoa > Chordata > Mammalia > Chiroptera > Vespertilionidae > Murina > Murina feae. The sequence goes on from PVJC01004287.1 coordinate 5,516, forward strand.
ACAAAGATTCTGTGAGTCAGCCTATGTAGTGGCCTATGAACTGGTTTTTCCCACCTGAGCCACTCCAGAGGGTGGCATTCACATACTTAAGTGTGTCAGCGTTAGTCTGAGAAGGATGCTGGTGTGCTGCCAGGTGCACTCACAAAAGTGCACTGGTCATTGCAGGGCCCGAACTTCTCACCTGCCCTGTCTCGTGACTCCCCTCCAGTAGACAACGATTAACTACCGGACTTCCAGTTTTCTCAGATACAAATTGCAAGTGCAAACTTGTCTTTATGCAAAACAGTTCTTCTTAACATATCCTATTTTATAAATTAGATAGCTAGACATGTATCTGTCCGTCTTCCTGGGCAACCTCTAGAATTGGCTGTGGCAAAGCATGCAGAGGTGTGCAATATGTGGTGTGAGGGCTGTCACTCTTCCCTCTGGCGAGCCTGATAGACATCTTTATTATCTCTCCCTCTTGACCTGAGTGAGCCTCAGTCTTCTCAGCACTAGATCCAAGTGGGCGCTGTTATTTGAAACAGATGAAAAGCCTGTCAGCATCCAGCACAGCAGTGGAAGGAAAGGTCTTTGGAATTGCACATGCCTAGGTTTGACTCTCAGCCTGACAACTCACTCAACCTTAGTTCCGTTATTTTTAGATGACCTCCTGCATCGGGTGGCTGTGAGGGTACCTGTAGAGCATCTTATACCTCTCTTAGCACAAGAAATGTGGATTCCTCTCTCTTTTCTCTCCATTGTGGGGCATTTCCTGGAAGATTCAATGAGTATTTTCTTAAGCAATTTTAGAGCTAAGGGTAGGTAACAGAGTCCCAAGGAAAGATAAGGTCAATGTGTAAGGGAGATGGGATGGATAAATAAAAATATAGAATTTTCAGTTTACAGGGGAAGAGCCTACAGAATCTGGAAATTCCAGCTGTTGAGGTGGCCCCGAAGGTGAGAGGACAGGCAGTGAGTCTGTCTTTCTAAAGATGAGAAATGGTAATGAAAAACGACCAAGAAGTGAAAGTGCATGACAAGTTGAGGGGGAAATGGCAAAGCAGCATCCTAAGTTGCTGGTGAAGTAGCTATAAATTAAATAAAATTCTTAAAGGAGGTCTCCACACCTTTCTCCAATACTGATGTTTTTCTTTCCTAATGACTCATCAGGGCCCATAATACACCAGGAGGCCATGAAGCAGTGATTCATGAATCACTGAGGAAAATTAGTTTCACTACTTCAGAGCACATCCAATTAATGCAGCGGTTCTCAACCTGTAGGTCACGACCCCTTTGGCGGTCGAACGACCCTTTCATAGGGGTTGCCTAAGACCATCCTGCATATCTAAGGTGACCAGATTTAAAGCGGTACACTATTGACCGGGGGAGGGGGAGGTTCTTTCTTTTTCTTTTTTTTTTTTTTTATTATTACTTAAAATATTACAAAGAGTAATCGGGACTTTTTAAAAATGCCGCGGGACGTGGGACAAACTGTTAAAAATTGGGACTGTCCCGCCAAAAGCGAGACGTCTGGTCACCTTATAGCATATCAGCTATTTACCTTATGATTCATAACAGTAGCAACATTACAGTTATAAAGTAGCAACGAAAAAAATTTTATGGTTGGGTCACAACATGAGGGACTGTATTTAAAGGGCCAGAAGGTTGAGAACCACTGATATTAATGCTTTCTTATTCGATATTGCTTAATAAGTGAATATCTATAGGACAACATGTGTTCATGCTGACTGTTGCAGGCACTTCAGCAGGCCTGGTGCTGTTTAGTCTATACACAGCTTTGTGAACTAAGTAGAATATTAATTTTATTAAGAATATGCTTTATAGTTACAGGCTTCTCAACACAAAGGGGAATTATTAGGGGAATTAACATTTTATTCAAGGTTGCCAAACCCATCACAAATATGCTCTAAATAACTAGGAAAGCAGAAAGGAAAAGGCCTGGGACTTAAAAGACTATGCCTCCTAACTAACCATGTAGCATCGAAACAGGTCTCTTAGAAGCAACAAAAGCAACAGATTAGTTTCTTCATCTGTACAACGAAGGGACCGTTTGATATGGATCAAAAATACATCAGTTAAAATGTTTTTGGTTCTATGGAAAAGCTGGCTCATATTAGCTTAAATTATAAAGGGAATTTATAGGCTATTGTCATTGGGAAGTCCAAAAAGATTTGAAAAACTTCAGGGGTGGCTCAAACAGCTTAACCGGGAACCATTTTCCCCTTAACCATTTATCTCGTGGCTCTGCTTCCTCAGTGTGGCTTCCTCTTACATAGACCTCAGCAGACCCCAGGCTACAAAACGACTTCCACCTGTTCCCTGGGGCAGTATGCCTTCATTCAAGGAGAGCACAAACAGCAAATCTTAGAGCCAACGTATTATGGGCCCAAGTCCTGAGATTGACTCTAACCACACCCTCTGAGGTCACGTGTCTATCCCTGAACCAATCATTGTGAGAGAAGGGATAGAATGTGGTGATTGGCCAGGCCTCGGTCATACGGTGCTAGGTCCAGTCCCACTGCTGAGGGTGGATTAAGCCTCCCCGTAAATGCATTAATTCCCATGTGGAATTGGAACATTTGGGGAGCAGGAAGAAGAGAAAGAAAGGTGCAGAGTCAAACAACACATGTTTGCTGTCATTGGATTTCAGACTTTTAGGGGTTGAAAAGAAAACAAGGTACCTCATATAAATGGAGCTTCATCAGCTGATATAGGGATGAGGGTTTAGAGTCCTGTCTTTGGTTGCTTCTAAGAGACTTGTTTAGAAACCTAGTTCTCCAGGAAACTATCTTTGAGCGTATCCAGCCCTATTCCTTGCTATTGCTTAATGAGCAAATATCTATAGGACAGCATGTGCTCATGCTGACTGTTGCAGGCACTTCAGCAGGCCTGGTACTATTTAGTCTATACACAGCTTTGTGAACTAAGTAGAATATTAATTTTATTAAGAATATGCTTTATAGTTACAGGCTTCTCAACAAAAAGACTTATCAGTACCCCACTATCATTTTTCAAGCTTACCAAAGCTTTCAACTATTTATCTACATTTCGGATAAAGACGAGAGCACTAAAGCCACAGATCAGCACAAATTGCTAACCACGCTGATTGATGCAGGGAGCTGGGGGGAAAGGGCGTGAAGGCAGGAGAGCCAGGGCTTTCTTCAAATGACCTGTGATCAGAAACTTGGTTTCCTGAAAAACCCAGGGAAGTAACAAAATATTATATTCACTTTGAAGATCATGTGGAAAGTATTTACACTTTTTTGAAAATGTTAATGTTTTCCTTAAGAAGAGCTTTGGCATAAAATCTGAAATACTTTTTAAAAATTATGGTGTTAAATGGTGGGAAAATGTACAAAAGAAAAAATTCACCATCTTTACTCGTTTTAAGTGAACATTTTGGGGACACGAAGTACATTCACAGTGTTATGCAGCCATCACCACTGCCTGTCTCCAAACATTTTATCTTGTAAAATGAAACTCCATACCTATAAACAAGAGCTCCTCATGTCCCCTTTCCCCTAGCCCCTGGCAGCCACCATTCTGCTTTCTGTCTCTACAAATTATTCTAGGTACCTCATATAAGTGGAATCATACAGTATTTAGGCTTTTACTAATGGGTTTATTCCACTTGGCATAATGTCCTTAAGATTCATCTACGTTGTAGCGTGTGTAGCATTGACATTCCTTTTTAAGGCTGAATTATATGTATATACCACGTTTTATTTCTTTCTCCATTTGTCTGTCAGTGGGCTACTCGGTGGCTTGCACTTTGGGGCTATTGTGAAGAATGCAGTCATAAACGTGAGTGTAGAAATATTTTTCGAGACCTTGCTTTCAAATTTTGGGTGTATATTACCATACCGAGAAGTAGAATTGCTGAATCATATGGATGAAATATTTTTTATGGTACAGCTTTGTTTTGTAAAACTCTTTAATATATATTTTAAAGAAGCAAATACTCAGGGATGGACAATTCGGTGATTTCATTTTATAGTTTAACAATAGCTATGAAAGAGAAAGCAACCAGACAAAACTTTTGGAAGATCAAGTGGCTTCTTTCCTATTCACGGAGATTTAAGCCGTAAGGGTTTGATTGTGTTCTAGGTTTGCGTTTGTGGAGGTCTCCCAATCACAAAATCAAGTGTAAGGGATCCATAGTGTAACCCAGGTTTAGCTCAGAACCTGGGCCTAAGAAAACAACGCCTCGCTTCAGGAGTGAGACAAAGAGGAACTTCTTCAGCCAGCAGGGAGAGGCGCTGCCTTACCCACATGCAACCTATTTTTACTTATCTGGCCTACAGCCTTCCTTTCCAATCTGGACAGGACGCAGTGACAATGGAAACAGGTCTCCGTTGCTTCCTCAAGGGGGAAAAGAACATCTCCTCGTGAAGATGGCTCCATTACTTGTATCAAAGGTTCCATGTCATCACATTTTACTTCAACTAAACAATATTGCTTAAAGAGAGTTGGCGAGGTCTTTGCAGTTTCGCCAGCTACGAAGACAGTCACGCTTTCAAACCAAGAAACATGGTATTGAAACTTCTCCCAACTCAATCGGCTTCACTGAAAAAAAGAAAGCTAGCATTCTGCTCCCATAAAATAGGAGTAACTCAAGTACAGGCCGCATATTGTGTCCCGGGTGCTGAGCAGCTGACACAATAATTTGGTGCTGGGGCCGTTGGAGAGAAAGAGTTTGTATTTCTCTGTAAAGAAGAAAGGCCACGCTTTAGGTCAGCGCCATTCTACCCTGAACTAGAGGGGGAATGTTTCCGATGTGGCAACCAAGACACTGTCTCGTTCACACACTCATTAATAGTATCACCTTTCATTAACAACAGATAACGAAAATTAATCAAACAAAACCCCTTTTGATATAGTCTTCAATGGTGATGTCACAGACCATTGAATAGAAGATGCTTTTTTTTTCTCTCAAGAGACCGCTCTCTGACTGTAAGTGCAATACGTTCCCAGGATGATTTAGGAACCAGGAATTAGGTTGGTTTTGTTGGGAAAGACTAAGAATGCTAACTATCTCCCCGAATGTCTTTCAGACAGTGACTAAGTCACTGCTACCTTAGGCTCTCTTACCTAAACATTTCTATGTTATCACCTTGTAATCTAGGTTTCCACCAAAGAAAAGATTTCAGAGGATAAAGAATGAGCAGCTTATCCCTTTCTTGCCCTGTCCTTTCCCTTCTCGCCCTTCCCAGGGGCATCTCTTTCTCACCTGTCATATGTTGCCACCACCCCATTGTGTACGTATGTCATTTATAGCATCACTATCCACCAGGGCTAGAGAGCGTTCTTGCTAGCAGCATTGGCGTCTCTGGCTCTTTCCCCCTGGTGCAGTTTGGGTCAAACTGAAGTGTGCCTAACTAAGGATCCCCAGGGGAGACCGCTTTTTCTTTTTTTTAAAAAAAAGAATATTCACCTGATGGTATATTTTTATTGATTTTAGAGAGAAGGGGTGGGGGAAGGGAGAAACATTGATTGGTTGCCTCCAGTACATGCCCCAACCTGGGTCCAATCCCACAACCTAGGCATGTCCCCTGACCAGAAATTGAAACCACAACCTTTTGGTGTATGGGACGATGCTCCAACCAGCTGACCCACCCCCGCCAGGGCAGAGGAGACCGTTTTAAAAGCAAATTCCAGGGACTCTGACTTACTAGGTTTAGAGCGGGTATCCAGGAATCTGCATTTCAACACCACCACAGGCAATTTCAGATAGTGGCCTAGTGATCTCACTTTAAGAAACAAGGTCTCAAACTACAACAACAACAAAACAACAGGCAAGGTCTCAAGGATGACAGCCCAGCATCTCAGTCCCAGCTGGGAGCTCGGTTTGGTCAAGAATGATATGGATGAGTGTGGCCGTTCCCACGTTTTCCCCAAAGCATCTGAGAGCAACCAAATGTTTCCGTAAACACAACTGGCTGGGTTGTTTTCTGCGGTTAATCATTATGAAGAACTGCTTCAGATCGTGAGGCCCAGTCACACTTCTGCATGGCTCAGTGTAATTAAGGGCGGAAGTTTCTGTTTTGGGTGTTCCACGCTGCCATGAACCGGGACTGACAGACTGGACAGGTAGAAATTCCAGATCAAGTAGCAGCTCCCACAGAACTCTGTGAGCTGGGAAACAGCCAATCCCTTCCCCTTGGACTCAGTTTTCTCATGGGCAAGGGAACTAGGTTTTACCTCTCATTGGTGTTAGGAAGATAAATGAAGGAAAACACCAGTGTCAAACGGCATGCCACTCTTTTTTTTTAATATATATTTTATTGATTTTTTTACAGAGAGGAAGGGAGAGAGATAGAGAGTTAGAAACATTGATGAGAGAGAAACATCCATCAGCTGCCTCCTGCACGCCTCCTACTGGGGATATGCCCGCAACAAAGGTATATGCCCTTGACCAGAATCGAATCTGGGACCTTTTAGTCCGCAGGCCGACGCTCTATCTACTGAGCCAAACTGGTCAGGGTGCCACTCTTGAAATCCAACATGAAGACTTAGAGCAAATGTCTCTGTTGCCACTGTGAGAACTGGGTTGTCTTCTTAAAAGCTCACCTGCAAGAGCAAGAAAAGCTCCATTGAGAAGCACATTCTCTAAACCAGATACTCAACCAGACTCCTCCTTAGCCAGTAGTGCACGTAACCTTCACAACCCTTTGAAATACAGAAGTGGATTATAGACTATAGACGTTCCTTCAGATGACAGGGAACAGAGATGCCACTTATCCTGGGGCGGCGTCTGCAGAAGGGGAGGTCTAAAGGAGAGCCAGAACTTCCTGATCCCAACCCACACCCTTTCCCTTTTGAAAATCATACACTGTAATTGCATAATTAAGTAATAGGTGACTAAATCCATCTTGTAAAATCATTGCAGATGAAGCTAACTTCTTTCGTGAGCCTCTCCCTCTGCAAATGCCTTATTCTTCCAGGAGGGATTCGCTGCTTTTGATTTGGTGAATATTCTTTGAGACCTTGCTCTATGCCGGCACACTGATATCTGTACCTCTAGAAAACGTACAGTGTGATTTTATGTATGTACTAGAGGCCCGGTGCACAAAATTTATGCACTTGGAGGGGGTCTCTCAGCTGAGACTGCACCCTCTCGCAGTCTGGGAGCCCTTGGGGGATGTCTGACTGATGGACATCCTTAGTGCTTCCATAGAGGGGGGAGAGGCTCCCGCTACCACTGCTGTGCTCACCTGTTGAGCCCAGCTCAGGGCTTCTGACTGAGGAACACTCCCCCTGTGGGAGTTCCCTAACCACCAGGGGGAAGCTCCTGCATTGAATGTCTGTCCCCTGGTGGTCAGTGTGCGTCATACCAACCAGTCATTCCACTGTTCGGTTGATTTGCATATTAGCCTTTTATTATGTAGGATGCTTTGTGTATATGTTTTTAAAGAGAGATGGGATTCCATCAGACACAGCACTCTGAAACTGGCCTTTTGCACTGAACATTGCATCTTTGAGGTTTATTATTGCTTATATGTATAAATCTAATTTACTGGCTTTAAGTGCTGTCAAGACTTCAGATTGTGGATGTACCCCAGTCTATCAGCCATCCTCTATTGTTACTCTGATGGTATCCATTGTTTTGCTAAAACAAAAATGGTTTAGTGCACACCCCATTCATGCCTTCTGAGCACACAGGTGTTTTCCTAAGGTAGATTCTATAAAGTGAAATTGCTGCGATGTGGAGTATGCACATTTTTATTTTTAATAGACATTACCAAAATAGATATATTGATTTACACCAGTGGTGTACAAGAGGCTATATCCCCTCATCTTGGCCAATGATGTTATTATATATATTTTAAATGCTGCCAATCTGCTGGCAGAAAAAGGGCATCTTGTTTCACTTAAATTTATATTTTCCTAATTTCTGGTCCAGTGAAGCATTATTTCATGTTTCTTGGCCATTTGTTTACTCTATATCATCTACTGGCAATCTACTTTTCACCCATTTTACATAGTGTTACCTGATACTTTTTAAAACTAAATTTTGGGAGTTCTTTATACATCCCAAATCCTAATCTTTTGGTATTATGCTGCAAATATTTCCTCCTGGGTTGTTATTTGGCTTTTTAAAATTGTATAGGATATCCTTGTGTATTTTTTCAGTAAGAAGGTTTACATTTTGAGCTGGACATATTTATTGATCCTTTGCTTTATGAATTTTGCTTGTTTATGTCCTGTTTAAGAATGCAATCCCCCCCTCCCCCCCAGTTATAAATATATTTTTGTATATTTTCTCCTGTGATGGAGCTTGTGTATTTTTCTGGCTCAGGGCACTGACTGAATCTGTGTGCTCGCCATCAGGCATCAGGAATAGTAGATGAGAAAGGATACTAAGCTCCTGTCCGGGGAGGCAACCATTTGCACTTTGACTTTAAATTGGATCCAACTGTGGTGGTGGCAGGGGACAGGGGGGAAGGGGAAAGTGAGGACGAGGATTTAGTGATGTTTCTTAGGCCGCCTAAGGGGAGTAGCTTAGGTCAGAGAGAACAGTATGAACAAGGGGTGGCTGGAGTGTACAAGCTGAGAGTAAAGCTGATGTCAGATCCTGAGGATGTACAAGCTCTGCTGGGAGGTTGGATATGATTCAGGTCAAGGGGACGTACTTCAGTTTCAGGCTCGATCCTGTGCTGGAGGCAACCAGTAGATGTTTCTCTCTTCTCTCTCCCTTCCCACTCTCTCTAAAAATAATGGGAAAATATCCTTGGATGAGGATTTTTTAAAAAAAAGTCAAAAATATACCACATACAATGATGTGCAGTACATAATGTTTGACAATGATAATAACTGTGTGGCAGATTTATATATTTAGTATACTATGCTTTTAGTCATTATTTTGTAGTTTATTCATTCTACTTATTTAAAAGTCTTCTGTAAAACAGTATGCCGTGTTACATTTACAGCAGCATCATACATCTTGTGTTTACCAAGTCTCTTGATTGTATCATTTTCTCTTGCGCTTGATGTACTCTCATGTTGTTTATAAATTTAGTGTAGCCGAAGTGTACAGTGTTTCTAAAGTCTACAGTAGTGTACAGTATTCACGTTGAGAAGGAGCATACCTGCCAAGAAGGACTCCAGGTGGTTAATTGGGCTTCAATTCATAATCAGAGTCTAGCAGCCATTGCTGACCAGGGCCTCTGACACATACTTCATTTCAGAGGAAAGCTGCAGACTGAACTCCTAGCCTTCTGCATTGTGTTCCTGTCCTGTAAGCCAACCTTTATAAAGGTGTTCCTGGAATTGTTTTTCAACCAATCGTTTGAGACTTGCTCTGTCCAATCAGAACTACACAGCTATAGCCTCATTTGCATCTTTATTGACCAATCAGAGCAACTCCATAATGACCAATCAGAACAGTGCTATTTGGACCACTCAAATTAAGCAAATTTGGATTCCTCATTTGCATAAAAATGGACCAATCAGGAGCCAGGTCAGGCACTTTCTCTATATAAGAGGGCCTCCCTAGAGGTCTTTGGCAGAGCATTTTCAGAGGGTACGTTTACCAGTTTGGGAACTGTTCACTTGAATAAAGTTTCTCCCTTTAGGGCACCTCAGGCTGGGGACTGCTGTTGGAATCGGCTTGGGGCCAGACCACCTTTTGCAGACAACAATAATGTCCTAGGCCTTCATATTTGCTCACCTTTCCCTGACTCACCCAGAGCAACTGAGTCCTGCATGCTCCATTCATGGTAAGTGCCCTATACAGGTGTATAATTTTAAAAATATCTTTTATGCCTTATTTTTACTGTACTTTTCTATGTTTAGGTATGTTTAGATACACAAACACCACTGTGTTACAATTACCTACGGCATTTTTAGTACAGCAACATGCTGTACAAGTTTGTAGCCTAGGTGTGTAGAAAGTTATGCAATCTAGGATGGTGTGAGTGCTCTCTCTGATGTTCCTACAACCACGAAATCGCCCAATGAAGCCTTTCTCAGACCATACCCCTGTCCTTCCCATGAATTACACTGTCCATCTTGTTTTCCTTAAACATGCGACTTAAGGCAGCATCTGGAGTTCTCAGCTGAAAGTCACACAGTGCGGTTACAGAGTCTGCTAGCGACACTGACTGCCTTGGTTTTCCTGTCAGCGCAAGGGGCATTCCTCGGATGGCATGGCGCTGCCACGAGGGGCCAGAAGCCCTGTCTGGGAGGGCGGGGAAGTCACGTCAACATTTGTCTGGCGAGGCCTAGACACTAGGAGAGGAGCCGGTAGGCCCCTGGGAAGACACAGAGCTGATCCCGCCTAGGCACGGGCTCCAGGCTCTGCAGCGAGGGGACCCCCTCTCGAGCCCACGCGCAAATGAGCGGCGTGAGTGCAGAGGGGGCCAAACCTCCTAAGGCGAACAGCACGCCGCAGGGGGGCGGGTCTGGGCGCTGCGCCTCCCGGGATCCCGGCTCTCTGGGCACACAGGGCGGGAGGGGGAGGAGCCATGCGGGGAGGAGCAAAACCTGGAGGGAGGCCCCAGCAACCCAGGGCAGAGCCAAAGCGGTGGGAGCCCGACCCGGGCGCACTGCCCTGGGAGCACGCGCCGTCCGGCGAGCCCAGCTGCAGCCTCTCCAGCCCGCGGCCGCGCCGGGCACAGCTGAGAAGGGTCCGTGCTGACGGGGGCGAAGATCTCGGGCTCCCGTGCTATCCCAGAGCGCCCGGGCTGTCCGCCACCTGCGCCCAGGTTGTGCCATGGACCCTTCGGAGAAGAAGATATCGGTGTGGATCTGCCAGGAGGAGAAGTTGGTGTCCGGGCTCTCCCGTCGCACCACTTGTTCAGACGTGGTGCGAGTGCTGCTGGAAGACGGCTGGCGGCGGCGGCGGAAGCAGCGGCGGGGCCGGCGGCGGGGGGCGGCCAGCGACCCGCCGCCAGGCCCGGGGGAGCTGCCGGAACCTCCGGACGAGGACGACGAGGACGACGAGGACGCGCTGCCGCCGGGCTTGCTCTGCGGGCCCCCGCAGTGCTACTGCATCGTGGAGAAGTGGCGCGGCTTTGAGCGCATCCTGCCCAACAAGACGCGCATCCTGCGCCTCTGGGCCGCCTGGGGCGACGAGCAGGAGAACGTGCGCTTCGTCCTGGTGCGCAGCGAGGCGTCGCTGCCCAACGCGGGGCCGCGCAGCGCCGAGGCGCGCGTGGTGCTCAGCCGCGAGCGCCCCTGCTCGGCCCGGGGCGGCCCGGCGCGGCCCAGCCTGGCCCTGACCCAGGAGAAGCAGCGGCGGGTGGTGCGCAAGGCGTTCCGCAAGCTGGCCAAGCTCAACCGCCGGCGCCAGCAGCAGCAGCCGGCGTCGCCCTGTTCGTCCACGTCGTCGTCCACCGGCTCGTCCTGCTCGTCGTCGCCGCGGGCCGCTGACGGCGTGTCGGTGGAGCGGATGGAGACGCTGGTGCATCTGGTGCTCTCCCAGGACCACACCATCCGCCAGCAGGTGCAGCGGCTCAGGGAGCTGGACCGCGAAATCGACCGCTACGAAGCCAAGGTGCACCTGGACCGCATGCGGCGGCACGGAGTCAACTACGTGCAGGACACTTACTTGCTGGACGCGGGCATCGAGCTCGACGGGCCCAGCCCGGGCGAGGAGCCCGAGCCGGAGGCGGCGGCTATGGCGGCGGCGCCCCCGGACGGCCAGGTGCAGGCAGCGGCGCTGGAGGAGCTGGCCCAGCGCTGCGACGACCTATTGAAGCTGCAGGAGCAGCGGGCCCAGCAGGAGGAGTTGCTGGAGCGCCTCTCGACCGAGATTCAGGAGGAGCTGAACCAGAGGTGGATGCGCCGGCGCCAGGAGGAGCTCGCGGCGCGGGAGGAGTCCCCGGAGCCCAGTGGCAGCCTGGACGGCGAGCTGCTGCTGGAGCAGGAGCGAGTCAGGACGCAGCTCAGCACCAGCCTCTACATCGGGCTCCGGCTCAACACGGACCTGGAGGCACTCAAGTCGGACTTGGATTACAGCCAGCAGCAGTGGGACAGCAAGGAGCGCGAGCTGCAGGGCCTCCTCCAGACTTTGCACACGTTGGAGTTGACGGTAGCACCTGATGGGGCTCCCAGCTCTGGTGGACCCTCGCGGGAGTCCCGGCCTCAGCCCGGCGCTGAGGTGTGGGTAGACCAGGCCCGCGGACTGGCCAAAAGCTGTCCTGGCAACGACGAGGACTCGGACACGGGGCTGAGCTCCATGCACAGCCAGGACTCAGACTCGGTTCCTGTGTGCGAATCCCTAGTATAGGAGGACCCTGGTCAGAGGACACATACTCTTTTTCCTTTCCTGTAGCAAGACCCAGCCTGGCCGGCCCGGGAGGTGAAACCAGGCTGGGGGTGGGCCCCGAGCCCCCCCCCCCCCGGGGGGGGGTAGCAGGCCTCCGAGTGGGCTGGGAAGGGCTGGGGAGGCCTGCCTGGTAGCGGCCTCCTCTGGCTGGGGGTGAGTGTGGAGGAGGGTGCAGGACCAGTGTCTCCAATCCAAGCTCTTTCAGGGAAAAGAGGGAGGGAGGAGGGTGAGAACCCCTCATACTGGAAAACAAACACCCCAGTGAAACTGACGTGGTCCGAGCCCACTTGCAAAAACAGAAAAAGGGTGTTGTGGGCATTTCACCACTCTTCTGTATGGGAAGGACTGATGGCAGCTAGAATTTTAGGTTGCAGCATAAAGTGCTTTTAAAAGAAACACTTGGATGAAAAGGAAATTCCTTGAATTTTAATTGTGACTGTGAACGTGTTAAAACTAGCCAAAGAGGACGCACTGGTGCTGGTCTCAGCCGTACTTAACATCTTTTATAAAACCCACAGGCACTAAAATCCTGGCTGCTTACATTTCTGCGGATCTGGGAATTATCCATCGGCTAAGCTGTTTGCCTGTTATTTTCTTTCAAAGACTAAACTGTACCGAAGTCTAACCCCGTATTTCCTCCTAGTAGAGTATTTGTTAAAGTGGGATCCCTTTTCTAAAGTAACTTTTTATTACAAAACCCAAACATATCTCTTTTGAGATACAGGTTCCTGGCAGACATAATCCTTGGTTAAAGTTTAATCCGGGTCTTTGAGATTTGCTGCTGCAAAGGTTTATGTGTTTTCCTTTCATTCATATTGCCATTTCATTAACTTAATCACTGTTATTTCAGGGAAAAGTAAATAAAAGGGAAGTTCCAGAATTCAAGTTAAGTACAACTAAACTTGGTGTTAAATGAGCACTCCCATGGAAACTAAGACTTGAAAGCAAAGATCTCGGTCAGTGTTCAGCTTTTGAACTGAGCTCTGTGATGAAAACCAACCATGACCTTAACAGATTTCACCGAAACCCCAATAACTTCGATATTTTTTGGTAAGGGAACAGTTACTTTTCTAATCAGAAGTGGAGATAGTGTGAATGCCAGCCTTAACTAGATCAGGCCTGAAAAAAGATAAAATACAATCAGGCTAATAGAACATCTTGGGTGAACAAATGGATTAGCAACAGCATGTAGCCATAGATAAAAGCGTATAAAAGTGAGCTAACGACTTGAATTACTCTTGTCTGGCTCACGCCTTTGCACACGCCAGGAGATGCAAGTGCAGTCTCTCACTCACTCCCTTGCTGGAGACGGAGCTCTGGTGATGTAATTGTTCCAGTTATTTCAATGAAAACTTATCAGTTGTAGCTAGCTGTTGCCCTGTGGAAGGAGCCTGCTGGCAGTGTTCCCTCTGGAGTGCAGTACTTCTGAGGAATGTGGGATCTAATCTGGCCTGAGGAGGTGTTAACAATGGGGTGTGTGTGGTGCCAGCCTGGTGCAGAAGCCTGGTATCAACCTAACCCAGGAGCGGCTGGCTCCAGTTTCAACACTACATGGAAAGATAACTTAAGAGGTCTTGCTTTATGGAGAAGTTTCCTCCTTGGAGAGATTCTCCGTCTGCTTGTTGCCAGCGGGGGCCTGCTCACCTGACCTGAAGCTATTGGGGTGTCTCTCTTTGAGAGTCAGCATCCCCCTACGTCCCAGTGCTATGACAACATGTGTGGATATTTTCAAATTTTTTAAGTAAAAGGCCGGTTTCTTAATTGATGTTTTCAAAAGACATTAGCTGGCATAATTATGGTTTTTTAGTTTTGTCTGATGCAGAAAACATCTCTGTATTTGGCTTTGAGCATGATTAAAGTGAGGACGAGACCAAAAGGAGCCCACTGTCCCTCGCCAATCATTTGGCCCCATAAACAGAAAGCCTAATGATAGCTTTTCTTCTGAGGCAAAGGTAAAATCCTCGTTAGAGAGTGACAAACGCTCCTTGTCTGAATGGTCTATGCTGGCAATGGCTGACCTAGTGGTTTTAAAATTGTTGTGCTTTTCTTCCCCCTCAGGGTGGAAGTTGGACATGTATTAACTCAAAAGCGAGCACAGAAGTTAGCAGAACAGGACTGCCTGGCTGTTTCCTTTTCACTGTTATTATTTTAAACTCTGACGGGCTGCTGACATCAGCAAATAGGCCCGAAGCTTGTAGAGCAAATAAAGCCACATCACAGGGAGAAGGCCAGTGGGATTTTCCGGTGCCCTCTTTCCAGAACCTTCTGTCCTGGCCACCCGAAGACTTTTGCCTCTCCGGTCAACTCTTCAGGCACCGAGCAGGCTTTGTTTTATGACAAAATGAAGTTCAGTCTGCCCTTCCCTTCCCCCCTCTTCCCCAGCAGAATCAATTATATCCGCAAAAGTCACTCTGTGTGGGTAGGAGAAAGGACAGCAGGTGAGGGGACGGGAAGGGGACAATAGTTCCTTTGACTACGAGCTGTTGCAAACCTGAGAAAGGGGAAATGTAGATATAAAAAGCAAATCAGTGCCTCTGCCTAGAAAGTGGCTAATGAATGCTAAACATTTTAAAAACTTAATTTCTTTTTTTTTAAATCATCATGGCATTAAGAAGGGAAATGAAGACTTTGAATGCATTGGCCCCAGGATTTCAGTGCCCCTGGTAAAAGTAACCCCTCCTGCTCTTCAAACCTTACAAAAGTCCTGGGGAGGAGAGTAGGGAGCAAGCTCCTCCCCATTCAGCCCCATCTTTTTTTTTGTAATTAATGCAATTTATCGTATTTTTTATCTTAATTAGTCCATTCTTGGCCATCTGACCAAGCCAAAAAGATTCCATCTGGCATTTCTGTTTACTTCCTTATGAAACAAGATAAGGAGAAGGAGGAGGATTTGCTAATTAGAAAAGTTATATACTATGGTCCTCATGATGGACCTGAAGGTAACAAGTAAAAAGAACGGAGAGTCATCAAAAGCGTATCACTACCGAAATCTGAGATACTTCCTTCCAGATCTTTTGAATTGCGAGTATTTCATATTTTGCTTATTTTAAAAAAAATACTCAGTTTTAATGAGATCGTTTATATGCTTTTATGCTCAGGTTTTGACAGATTCCTTGTAAGTGGCTCCATCTATCTGTTGCATATATCATGGTGCATATTATTGTTCCATTATTAGGTCATTCCTGGTATTTTTCATTATTATAAAATGACACAGCTAAGCTTCTTTTGTGCACATATCTGTTTCTTTAATTAGACCCCTTTCAATGAGATAGCTTCCCAGGAAGAGAATTCCCAGAGAGTACAAATATTTAAAAACTTGACACTTAATTGCCAACTTGGTTTTCAAAAGATTTGTTCTAATTACAATCCTCTGTGCATGGCAATGCCTATTTCACCACTCCTTAGCTTTCATTAGCTATTATATTTTGGTAAAAAATATATTGGCCAAAATTAATGAATTAATTCTTTGTGGTCCCAGGAAGTCAGAGCTGGCAACCACAGCCTAAAAACACCTTTACAACAGAAAGGGCAGCTCATCCTACCAGAAATGTTAAGAGTACATGGCACCTTCTCTCCTTCCCATTTCCTCGCTCTCCCTGAGCACTGCTTGGTAATAGCAATCCTGACTTACATCCATCTTTCTCTAAGCAAGAGGGACCAAAATGCCGCACCAGCAAGATTAGGGGGGTATTAAAAGAACCAGACTTATAAAAAGAAAATGTTCATTATCTTTTTGCATCTTGAGTCTATCAGAAAAGGTTATGCTTAGAAGGTGATGTCATACAATGTATTTGACTTTGTGCTTCTCCCTTCCCACCCATATCAAAAATGAAGCCAAAATAAAATCAATACACACAGTATATAGCTGTGATACTACACCTTAAATTCTTGAAAAGGGAAAATTTGATGACGACAGTTTGTGAGATTTTTGTTCTGGAAATGTTTGTGAAACGTGTCTTCGTAAACAGAAAGGAAGGAGGTTAGGGAGGAACTGTCTTTTGTTGAGTGCTTTCCAAATGCTAAATCCTGGTGCCTTTTCTCGTGCATTGTCTCGCATTCATCTCATGAGATAGAAAGTTTGACCTCTAATTTTACTGATAAAGAAACCCAGGCCACCCTGTTGGTAAGTAGCAGATCCAGGATTCTGACCCAAGTCTGACTCCAAAACCTGTGCCCATTTTGCTGTATCACACCAAGTGCATTATACCCATGAAGCATTTGGCACACTCGGAAAAAAGATCTCACAGGTCCCAGAGTGTTGGCATTGGGATAGACTCAGAGCTCATCAAATCTTGCCCAAGTATCTTCACTAGTGCGGTGAAGTAATTTTCTCTGAATCGTAGAGGCAGTCACTGTCTTCCAGGTGAGGATTAGGAAAAAAAAGAGGGGAAATTCTTACATAAATACCTGGCATCTGTCTGAGAGGTGAAGGTTTTGCTAATGAAAAATATTCCTCACAAAAGTTAATATCCTGTGCATCAGCATGAACATTTCCACTGCAGGCCTCAAGGGCACAGGTACAGTCTCAGCTGGAAGGCGGTATCGACAACCACAGGTGCGCTGGAGTTCCCCCAGCACTTCTAACCAGGCCTGTGTCTAGTTGAGCTTCTGGGTACATGAGGATCATGGAAGGGTCAAGGGATGGAGTGCTGGGTCTTGTGTGGGCTCCTGTGTCTGTGGAGTTAGGCATGCACACCTGACCGAGGGTGTCTGGCCACGCTGACTCCACTTGTGCGCATGTGGAGGCCAAGCCCGCATTACTTTGAAGGACACTGTCCCAGCCTCTACCTCTCTCATCCATTCCCATGAAAATTTTCCCTGTTTTCAGACACCTCCAGGATTCCCAACAGCTTTCAGGATAAAATTTACATTTCTTAGCAGGATTTATTAAGTTGCTGGTTATCCACCTCAAGGCCCCTCTCCCAAGTCCACTCTTCTCCCAACCTTAAGTCCACCGAAGGGAGTGGTTTTATTTCTTTATTCACAGGACACTGCCTTCCTCCATTCACGGGAGGGCTCTTTACTATCTTATTTTACTTCCTGTTACCCTTCCTCTCCCATTCCCACTCCTAGTTCCCTCCTTACTCGCGCCATAGGCACCTATCCCAATGTGACTAATCCATGAGCCTCCAAGCTGTTTTACATATTCAGGGCTGCCATGCTGCCCACCTCCACGGGTTACTATTTGTGTTGTATTCTGGAACCATGCTCCAGAGGAAACTTTGGGAATCCTGAAGTTGAGCGGTGTGCTGGCCTAATCCACTTGCTCAGGTATTGCATGCATCCTTAAAAAGTAGAATAAAATTGTCTATGTGCTTCCGCTTAATATACATGACTTGCCCTGGGCTATAAAGCCCATTGTATTTATTTCTTTTTTTCACATAACAGTATGTTTGTGGGAGCACTCTGCATTGCAATATGTAAGTCTAGTTAATTATTTTCTTATAGGCATGGTATTCCACCACTTCTTTATATATTCCTTAGTTGGAACACCTGTGGTGTTGGCAATTTCTTACTATCTCAAACAATGGAGAATGGAGGGAACACCTGGGCTTTGAGCTTCTCAAGGTGGAGAAAGTCCGTGATGTGGTTCTGGGAGTGGATGGCTAAAGAAAATGGGGGGAAGATCAAGGTTATCAAAGCTGGAAGGCCAAGGATGTTAGGAGACACATCTACATGGATGTTGAAGCATCCCCTGACGATTTTAGGAATTGGTATGGAGAGAGGAAAAGGTCTGGGAGTGAAGGGACAGAGAGAGGTTAATCAATGGAAGCAATATTATGACAACAGGGGAGGCTTGCATTGGAGCCGTGACTGGGAAGAGAGGTGAATGACCCTGCGACTCTGATCATGTCCCTCCCGGCTCAGCATCCACCAAAAGTTCCCATTTCCCACTGGAGAAAGTTCAAACATCTTAGCACATCCTGCACAATCCATCTTAGTAGCCTCCCCTCCCATCTCCACCCTCTCTAGCATCATCGAACCACTTGAGTTTTCCTGTTCACACCTCTGTCCCTTTGCACATACCGTTCCTTTCATCTTGAAAGATGTCTGTCCCTTCTTTATGGCTTAGTTCAAATGTCATATTTCTATAAACCCTTTCTCAAATGCCCATGCCATTCATTCAGGGAGCTGGTATTTATTGAGCATCTAGCATGTGCCAACCTCTGAGTGAGGCACATACTCATTTGGTCCTACCTCTGTGACACCCCATTGAAGCTTTCCAGGTCTGTCAGCAGAGAGGAGACTGGCCCAGCATCAGAGCTCCCAGACTTGACTCAATAATCACAAACCTGAGAACCAGGCTCCATTGGAATTTCATCAACAGGAAGAGCTGGACAGGTTTCTTCTCATTTCCTTGCCTTAATTCCAACCTCAGCAGCTTCTACAGCTATAAACAACAAAGGATATTTAATAAATGAGATGCATTGGTCTGTGAAACAGTGTTCCTGATTCATTAGGAAGTTGTGGTCAGGTTTTATTGCAGTACGTGCTTCATATCTTGATTTCTGGGTACCTGTGTGCACAACTGTGTCTGTATCTGGGCACCAGGTGATTTTTCACCAAGATTCATTTACTTTGCTGTAAGCAGAATGGAAATAACAGAGAATCTCTTGAGGCAGGAGGTGGGGAAGGGGGGCGTTCCTTCAGTGTAGGGATTACACATTTGGTGGCATAAGCACCCACTTAGAGGCCAACTTTTAGTCAACAAATATTTCTTAAGATGAGCACTGCGCTAGGCTCTGAGCTCGGCACTGCAGACAAAGATAAGCCTGCTCCCAGCCCTCTGGGAGCCACAGAGCTGCTGCTGCTCTGCCTGCGGCTGTGCTCTTCCCTTGCCCTCCTCTTGGCCTGGCCACTGCAACTCACGTCTCAATTGTTAGCATAAGCGTCATCTTTTCTGAAAAGCCTTCCATGGGCCCTGGTAGAGATGGTGAGTTGTCTATCCAATACCAATTTTTTCTTCATCCTATGAATAAACTCTGGTTATAGTCTGGATAGCATTGTACACAGCTGGTAAATTGCATTTCCCAGTCTCCCTTACATTTAGGAGTGGCTATTAGATGTAAAAGGAAGGCATTTGGTGAGAATTCTAGCTGACTTAGTTAAAGGTGCCCCCATTGGCCCTCTCTTCCCTTTTTCCCCTTTATGTTTGGATCTCAGATGTGATGGCTGGTGCTCTTGCAGCCATTTTGAACAATCTTGTAAGCCATTAAGAATGGCAGAGAAAAAAGATAGAAGGAAGCTGGAAACTGCTTTAAAAGCCTTGGACTGCCTACCTCTGGATTTCTTCATTTTAGATAAGCAAGTGAACCTTATATTAAGCCTGTTTTTGCAATTGAAACTAATCCTAACCAATACAACCCCCAGACTGCTTTAATCCCCCTTTCCTGATTGACTTTTTTTCATAACACCACAACCTGGCATTTTTATTGGTATGTGTCTCCCATTACAATGTAAGCTCCGTGACAATAGTGATTTCTCATGGTCTAGAACAGGGCCTGGCATATAGTATACCCTCATTATAAAGCTGCATTACTTGTCATTATTGTTATATATGCCCTCTGTCATAATAGTCATCATACTTGCCACCACACATTTAATGGCCATCTTCCCTACCACTCCCATATACAGGAGACATATCTGCCTTGCTCTCTGTAACATCAGCATCTAGCCTAATGCTAGCACATGATCCTATATAATAAAAGGGTAATATGCAAATTGACCCTAACAGCAGAACTACTGGGAATGACTGGTCACTATGAAACACACTGACCACCAGGGGGCAGCTGCTCAATGCAGGAGCTGCCTCTGGTGGTCAGTGCATTCCCACAGGGGGAGCTCTGCTTAGCCACAAGCCAGGCTGATGGCTGCCAGTACAGCGGTGGTGGTGGGAGCCTCTCCCGCCTCCTCAGCCACACTAAGGATGTCTGACTGCAGCTTAGGTCTGCTCCCTGCTGGCAAGTGGACATCCCCCGAGGGCTCCCGGGCTGCCAGAAGTATTTCTGACTGCCAGCTTAGGCCCGATCCCCTAGGGAGCAGGCCTAAGCCAGCAGTTTGACATCCCCTGAGGGGTCTCAGACTGTGAGGCTGAGGGACGCCCCTGAGTGCACAAAGTTTTGTGCACTGGGCCTCTAGTCTATATAATAAAAGCCTAAGCAACTGTTACAGTGGAATGACCAGAATGACCAGTCACTATGATGTGCACTGACCACCAGAGGGCAGATGCTCAACAAGAACTGTCCCCTGGTGGTCAGTGCGCTGCCACAGGGGGAGAGCTGCTCAGTCTGAAGCCAGGCTCATGGCTGGTGAGTGCAGTGGTGGTGGCGGGAGCCTCTCCCGTCTGCAGCGCTAAGGTGCAGGAAGCTGAGCAGTAAGGAGCAGTGAGCAGGTGGCCGGTAAGGACCGAGGGGTCTCAGACTGCTAAAGGGTGCAGGCCAGGCTGAGGGACCCCCCTACCCCATGCACGAATTTTGTGCACAGTGCCTCTAGTTGATAATAAAAATGCATCAAGTGGCCCTGACCAGTTTGGCTCAATGGACAGAGCGTCAGCCTGCGGACTCAAGGGTCCCAGGTTCGATTCCGGTCAAGGGCATGTACCTGAGTTGCGGGCACATCCCCATTAGGGGGTGTGCAAGAGGCAGCTGATCGATGTTTCTCTCTCATCGATGTTCCTAACTCTCTATCCCTCTCCCTTCCTCTCTGTAAAAAAATCAATAAAAATATTTTTAAAAAATGCATCAAGTGGAACAACTTTTCTTTGCTAGAATCCTGGGCAAAGAAAAGTTTTTCTGGAGAGATGGCTGAGGAAGGCAGGCTGCTTTGACAGGGGTAATCTTAGTAAGGGAAGCAGTCCAAGTGGGGGTGGGAGGTGAGAACTGGACAGTGTCTCCCAGGGAGCTGGAGGAAGTGACAAAGAAGGCCTCTTGAGAGTCTCCTGGATTGGAAATTTTCCAAGCTTATGGAGGAAGATGGAGTGAGAAAAATGGCAGATGCTTGATGTACCCAGTTCCTCATGAGAAATGAAATTGCTAAATGCTTGGAATTCCTAATCTTATTGGATTAGTCATCAAAAATATTGAAGACATACAAGTTATGAAGTCATGGGTTGGAACTGAAATAGTGTGTTTGAGCACAGGATAGGATATCAGAAAAGGATGAAGTAAGCCATGAGAACAATAGAAATTCTGTGGAAGACTTTGACAGCCTGAGGCTCCAAAATTAAAGGTTCTGGATGAGTGCAATTTCCCATTGTTATAGGGTGAATTATGCCCCCCCCCCAAAAGATATGTTGAAGTCCTAATCCCTAGTATCTTAGAGGATATTTCCATATAACTGTCAGACAGAGCATGGCACCTTGATTTCAGACATCTATCCTCCAAACTGTAAAACAATAAACTGTCTGTTGTTTTAAATCACCCCATTTGTAGTACTTTGTTATTGCAGCCCTAAGAAACCAATGTTTCCATGAAGAAGGTAGGTCCAGCTGACCTCTGGTTACACAATTTCATTTAATTGAATTAAATTAGTGGAACTTCCTTTATAATGGGTGATAGACAAAACATTGTGTCCCAGAAGCTATGATAGCATGAAGTAAGTGGGTCTAATTTTGCCTGTGGATGTCAGGGTGGGCTTCATAAAGGGGGTATCATAGAGTTGAGTCTTAGTGAATGAGTAGATATATGTTCATTGAATAGTTAAAGAGAGAAGAAATTCCAGGTTAAAGGAACAGACTGGACAAAGACATGGGAAGAAATGGGTTATGAGTGTGTTCAGAATATGCTAATGATTTTATATGGCTGAGTGTAAGTTGCCTGCAAGAAAACAGTAGAAAAATAGCATAGGGTGCACAGCAGGGTCAGATTATGAAAGGTCTATATATTTCTAGCTGCAGAGCTTTAGATAGTGTCCTTTAGACATTACAGGTGCACATTTGTATTATTTAATCTGTGGTCTAGAAGACTAACCTGGTGGCAAAAAGGAGGATCTGTTGGAAGGAGATTGGTGCAGTAGTTGGAGGCTGATGATCATAACAACTTAATATTTGATTAGCAATTCACCATCTTTATCTACATTTATTTTCTAAGCTTTGTTAATGTTCTCCCAAAGCCTAAGAAATAGGCATTGATAATAATTATCCAAGTTTTAGAATTGGGAAGCTCAAGAAACTTACAGTTTAGACCCATACATACATCTCACAGTCAAAGACAAAAAAAAAAAAAAAAGGAGTGGTCAAATACATGGACTCTGGTGCTGACTCTCACAATTTGGTTGGGCAATTTTATTTCCTAGCTGGGTGACCTTGAACACACAACTTAATTCTAATCTCAGCCTCTTAGTCCATGAAATTAAGATAAAGATAATAATTACTCTTTGAGTTGCTGCAAAGTTTAGATGAGTGTATAACGACTCAGAAAAGTGCCCATGACAAAACATGTGCTATATGTTTGCTATTATTAAGAACTGTTTTGAGAGGTATGATGGTTAATTTTTTTGTGTCAACTTGACTGGATTGCTGAGTGCCTAGATATTTGGCTAAACACTACTTCAGGGTGTCTCTGAAAGGGTGTTTCCTAATGAAATTAAGATTAAATTGGTTTTAGCAATAAAGCAATTTGCTCTCTCAAATGTGGGTGGTCATCATCCAATCTATTTAAAGCCTGAATAGGATAAAAAATTGGGAGAAGGAAGAATTCATCTCTTGCTACATGATTGCTTGAGCTGGACATTGAACTTGTTTTGTCCTTGGTGCTCCTGGTACTCAGGCTTTCAGACTTGGGCTGAATTGCACCACTGGCTTTCCTGAGACTCCAGCATCCAGACAGCAGATTGTAGGACTTTTCAGACTCCATATAACATGAGCCAGTTCATACATATACATATACATATACATATACATATACATATACATATACACATACACGTATACATATACGTATATATAAAAGGCAAATATGTAAAGTGTCCCTTCGGCAGTTCGACCTGGAGACCGTAGTTTGATTGCTTGCTATGATGTGTGCTGACCACCAGGAGGCGGCGCAGAACATGGTGGGCGGGTGGCCAGTGGTGGCGGGGGGCTGAGGGAATGAGGGAAGGAGGAGTGGGGGGAATCTGATCATTGGCCAGGCCTAGGGACCCTAATCCGTGCATGAATTTCGTGCACTGGACCTCTAGTGTGGTATATATACTATAGGCCCGGTGCATGAAATTCGTGCACTGAGGGAGCGTTCCCTCAGCCCAGCCTGCACCCTCTCCAATTAGGGACATCCCTCTCACAATCTGGGACCACTGGCTCCTAACCACTCACCTGCCTGCCTGCCTGATCTCCCCTGCCTGCTTGATCGCTCCTAACTGCCCTCCTCTGCCAGCCTGGTTGCCTCCAACTGCTCTCCCCTGCTGGCCTGATCACCCCTAACTGCCCTCTCCTGCAGGCCTGATCTTGCTCCCAACTGCCCTCCTCTGTGGTCCAATTTAGTTCTGATTGGTCAGTTTCTATGCCAGTCAGCATCTCTGGGCCTATCAACGGGGCCTGATCAGAAAGGCAGGGCTGATCAGCAGCCCCACTGAGGCCTGGAGAGAAATGGAGGCATGGCTGCTGGTCCCCCTGGGAGAGAAAGAGAGAGGCAAGTGCTGACCAACAGCTGCCACACAGGCTATGAATCAGACTCTGCTTCTCTCTTCAGGCCCCTCAGCAGTCAGTGCTGGGTCACTGCGTTTGCAGTTGGGGGCAACCAGGCTGGCAGGGGAGGGCAGTTAGAGGCGATCAAGCGGGCAGGCAGAGGTAGTTAGGGGCGATCAGGCAGGCAGGCAGGAGCAGTTAGGAGCCAGTGGTCCCAGATTGCAAGAGAGATGTCCCCAATTGGAGAGGGTGCAGGCTGGGCTGAGAGAACACCCCTCCATGCACAAATGTCATGCACTGGGCAACCCAGCACTGACTGCAAGACTGACTTCCAGGTAGTCGAGCCTCCGGTCATGACAGGCCCAAGGTTTTTATATAGTAGGATATATATTAGTGCACAATTAAATCGTACACGTGTAGGGTCCCCTAGGCCTAACCTGCCATCATAGCCATGTCCATTGCCCTGTGATGCTTCGCATGCTCTGCGGACACTGTCAGCACCCTGCCCCACCCACTGCAAGAGCCTGTACTTATTCACAGGCCTTTTATGATATATCCTACTGTTTCTGTTTATCTGGAGAACCCTGACTAATATAAGAGAGCATTCACAAAGGGCTCCAGAACTATAGTGTCCCCTTGGGAGTTACACTGAGAAGGATGTTGCTCTACCTGGAGGGATTTGGGAAAGCAGAGAAGATGGAACCTAATAGATGTATGTGAGTGTGATGGGTGGCAAAGAGGAGGAAAGGCATTCCAGACAAAGGGGAATAGAACATGCAAAGAGATGAAATGAGGACGATTGCATATTAGGGGAAAGTGAAGAATGTGAACACAGGATATGCGTGGAAGAGGGTGGTAAGAACGTGATGTTAGCACATGATGGGACGCATGATGTTAGCATGACAGGGTTAGAGTGTGTGACATCATCAGGTATGTCATGTCAAAAGACAGCTATGGTGGCCATGTGTGGAGGAGAGAAATGTATATGGAAAGACCAGGGAGGAGGTAAGCAATGACGTAGAGCCAGAACTAGGGCAGTGTTTGTAGACAGAGAGGGGAAGAAACAGATGTGAGGCATTTATGATTTGGAAAAGATAGAACTAGATGCTTAAATGTGGGTGGTGAGGAAATTAGAATTGAGGAGAAGTAAAAGATAGATACTGGTCATCTGGACCAAAAATTGAGAGAGGTGTTCAGGCCTGGGATTAAGATGAATCGACCTTTGAACATGCTGGCTGTGAGATGCTATTCGGACATCCGGGTGGAGGTGTGCAGAAGGCAGTTGCAAAATGGGTTTGGAGTTTGGAAAGCAAAGTGAAAGGGTGCTGCTGATTGGGGAACTGTGACCATGGAAACAGCAGCTGGGGCGATTGAATTGGGAGGTCTTGGCCAGGCAGGACGTACCCTGAGAAGAGGAGAAGGTACCAAATCTCACACAATAGGTCATGGCTTCTTAATTTGGCTCATTCACTAAAATCCACATCCGGAATGGGAATATGGAACTCAGCCAATATTTTCTTAACTTTCAATATGCAAGGGGAAAGAGCTGGGGATAAAACAGGTTTGGATTTTGACTAGAGAGGTCCAGGAACCAAGGCACTGATGTCAAAGGGAATGAGTAGCAGTAAGTGATCGTTGTAATAATATTTAGTAACACTTGGCATCTAGAGAGCACGTTTCTCCAAAGAACTGGAATCTCTGCCCAGACACCATGAATCTTCACAGAGACTTCAGGAGGTCTATACAAGCCAGGGGAGATGATATTAACTTCTGAAACACACAAAAGAAATGGTTCTGAGAACATCAGAAAGTTCTTAAAGCTCAATGCCAGGGAGTGTTACAGTCAGACAACCTGACTCCAAGCCCATTCTTGTGGCCATAGGTCTGACCTGTCTCCTGGTCTGGATCTAACAACACAATCACATGCACTCCTGGCTTTGTCAATCCTAGATCTCAAGTCCTGTCTCAAGGCAAAGCAGACAGACGGGATGCATGTGTTCCAGAGAAGACTTGATTTCAACAGGGTGTTCCCTCATGGAGAAAAAACAGAATTTAGAGTCAGACAAACATGACTCCAAGCTGTGTGTAATGCTGGGCTCTTTATTCTATATCTCTGGGCCTCAGTTTTCCCAATCTCAGAGCGAAGATAATACTAGCTATTCCATGGTTGTGTGAAGATGGGTTCATTCAACAAATATTTTTTGAGTATCTACTCTATGCCAGGCATTGTTCTGATCTCTTGGGATATATCAGGAAACAAAACAAAGATCCCCGATTGAGCTCTTACTTTCCTAGGCAGTGAAGGGTGGGAGGGAAGGAGAGGTAGATGATAAATAATGAAATAATGGAGGAGCAAGTTATATGATGAAGAGTTGGGGGAAATGGAGAAATGAGGTGTATCGGGAATTTAGCAAACGGTCTGGCTGGCACACAGTAGGAACTCCAAAAGTGGGTGCTCCTATTCTCATAATTAAGGAAAGACCAGAGCCGGAGGCAGACGGACAGACTGTAAATTTTTATGAAACTGTGTCTATCTCTTAAACTTCAATCAGGAGTAAGCAGAGAAGTTGCCGGAGAAGGAGAAGGGTAGGTGATTACAAAGGGGAAAAAAATCAACTTGAAATGCTTTTACTGATGTGTAATTAGCTGCATCTATTCTAATGACCACTAATTAAGCTGTCTCCTGCAGGCTCCCAGAGAAAATCACTTGCCCAAACAGGTAGACTGAAATGTGCATTATAAGACCTCCAGCATTTAAGCTGAGCTTTATTTTTACCATAGCTCATGGGGCAGCTTAGAGAGGCTAGCCTATTTTCTCCTACCAGGCAGGTATCCTTTACAAGTGATCGTTTAAAATGCACATATATTTTTTAGTTGTAGTTTTATTTTAAAATGAACGTTATGTCAATTACATTTTCTACATTTCATTCATGATGACTTCTTTGGTCTGCACGAAGGAGCTATGGTCAGAGGTTTGGGTCATTTATTTATTAGTTTGGCTAACATTTATGCAGTTAATAATAAAAACGAGAGTTCAAAATTCTTCAAGGTGGACCAGTTAACAGGTCAAGCTTTTATGTGCTATGCCTAATTTAATTTTCTCAATGACCCTTAAAGGTAGATATATGTTAGAATATGCCACAGAAGTTTACAGAGATTAAGTAACTTCACATGGTCGAATAACTAGGAAGAGGTGGAGGCAGAATTTGAACCCAGGTCTGACTGACTACTAGTGTTCATATTTGATCGCTATTACATATGACAGCCCTCATGCTAAATCAAGTAAGGTATGGCTCTGGCCGTGGAGAACCTAGTTATTCAATGGGAGAGACATATAAATAAACAAGTAATTATAGGACAATATGTTAAGTGCTAAATTAGACATAATAGAGGTGCTCTGGGAACCCAGACAAAAAGAACTGCCTACTCAGATTGCATTGAGGAAATTTTCCAGAAGCAATGTGTAAGGTGGGTGTGAATGGATGAGTAGGAGTTTGTCTGAAAGCAAAGGGCAGGGATGAAGGACAGAGCACACTGAGCAAGAGTCCTCTGGCTCTAACGCCCATGGTTTAACTCCGTGCTAAACTAGCCCCATTCACCGCACAATTAATTCGACGTCCGCGGAGTGTTTCCTTGTACTTGTTTTGTCCTTGGTGCTCCTAGTGCTCAGGCTTTCAGACTTGGACTGAATGGCACCACTGGCTTTGTACATTCAGGTCTTTAAGAGAGAGAAAAAAGAAAAACAGAAACTGACAATATTAATAATCAACCTAAAGAATTCAGGTGTCACAAACACATGTTTTCCTCGAAGATATTTGCCCTGAGGATTTTGAAACGAGTCACTGGTCGTGCCCTCTGACAGGCAGGGCACACAGAAACTGCTCACACTGGGCGCCAACCCTGAAGCCCCTCTAGGCAAACCCTTCAGAGGCACAAAATGAGCAACAGGGTTGTACACCTGCAAGAGGGTTAATGCAGAACTCTCAGAACAGGTGGTCAGCGGGAATGTGGTGAAAGTCACTTGCTTTCTGGACTTGTAGTTGTCTGCAGCAGGAGGGAAATGATCGCAGTGGCAACTGTGTACCTTGTCTCCCTGAGAAGACGGCTTATTATCGTCAAGTTTTTCCGTCCTGTGAGAAGTGATGGTGTGTTTGCATTTCTGTTGCATCTCACCCATCACACGGCAGAGCTGGTTCGGATGTTCCTGTCCTGAGGGCTATAATAAAACTGAAAGCCCTCGAGTAAACCTTAGAGCAATTGGGCTTGAGATGTAAATGCCGAACAAGGGAACCGATGTCTAACACCAGTCTGGGAACACAGTTGATAGTCTGTGCTAAATAAATAAAAATATTAAACAAAGTAAACACATTTATTTGATCTTCCTGCCATGTGGATGTTTTGATTAAATGACGGGTTATTTCTGATTACAAAGCAAAAGAGAATCAAGCGTTTGAAGCAAGAAGAAGAGCATGTGCAGTGGCCCTAGAGGGAGCATGGTGCCCCCAGGGCAGTGGAAGTTCTCAGAGTGCCTGGAGGACAGAGGTGATGGGGTGAGAGGGTTGAACCAGGCAGTGGAAGGTCAGGGACCTAGACTTGTAATTAAGGAGTTGAGAACAAGGGGAATATTGATGGGTTTTAGGTAGGGGATGAGTTATGTCTTTACTGAACAGCACTCTGGCTGCTTCATAAATGCATTGTAGGGCAACAGTTGATGCCAGGAGAGCTGGTTGGGAAATCCTGCAAGGCCTCCAATGAGGGACAGTGGACTAGAAAGGGGGGGAGAGGGGAGATAGTGGGGAGGAGAGTCTAGGCAGGTAGGATGGCAGGGCTTTAGGGAAAAGGAGAAATCACCAACTCCTGGGATTTCCACCTGAGTAACTGACAGATGTCATGTACTCAAATGGGGAACTGTAGAAGACGGGAAAGTCTGGAGGGAAAGGTCAAGAGGCTGGTTTTGAACCCGGTAGGTTTTATTGCTTGAGTAACATGCAATAGAGATTTCAGGCCCAGGGGAAAGGTTTAGATATTAGCGTGGTGTGTGTGTGTGTGTGTGTGTGTGTGTGTGTGTGTGTCATATTAAAAATAGATGATACTATACAGCAACCTGTTTTTTATCTAAAATATTTATTCTACATATTTCTTTTCTTTTTTAAAAAATTTCTTTATTGATTAAGGTATTATATATGTGTCCTTATCCCCTCATTCCCCCTCCCAACCCCTCCACTCATGCCCTCACTCCCCTGTTTTCTGTGTCCATTGGTTAGGCTTATATTCATGCATACAAGTCATTTGGTTGATCTCTCCCCCTTATCCCCACCCTCCCCTACCTTCCCTCTGAGGTTTGACGGTTTTATTGATGCTTCTCTGTCTCTGGATTTGTTTTTGTTCATCAGTTTATGTTGTTCATTATATTCCATAAGTGAGTGAGATCATGTGATATTTATCTTTCTCTGACTGGCTTATTTCACTTAGCATAATGTAATGACCTATACAATTCCTTTATTCATTTTACTGGTTGCATATCTTATATAAATATGCCATTATTTTTAATTAAAAAATTTAAATTCTAAAATATTTGAAAAACAGAAAATTATAGAACAGGTAACAGTGATTTGTGTACCCATCACCCAAGTTTAATAGATGTTACCATTTTGACATAACTAGTTTCAGATCTCTTTGTTCTGGATTTAAAGAAAAAATATTTTAAATACAATTAAGGTCCTGTTCCCACCCCTCTCCTTCTCTTCCTTCACCTTTCATTCTCCTCCAGCACTAATCCTGGAGTTGGCATGTGGGATTTTGGGGCATGTCTTTGTACTTCTAGACACATTTTTATTTCTGTAAATAAATATGCAATATTCTTTTATTTTAAAATTCATATAAATTGCTTCATACAGTTGCATACCCTTTTGCAACCGCTCTTTGCGCTTAACATTATGTATATGATATGTATTCATCTTAAACAAGTCTCCTATTAATGGACACTTTTATTTCTAATCTGTATTATTTCAACATGAATATAGGGCAGTTAACACAAATACAATGGTGGGGACAGAGACCTGAAATGCTCTTCAACCAGGTGCCATCGTGAGCACTGGTATGAAAACCACTACATGTTTATACCCTGAGCCTAATTCTGGAACACCAGTCTTGGATATTAACTGCACACTCACATCGTGCCATGCAGAGCAGGTGTTACGTAATGTTACATTCTGGTGAGAATGACTTCAAATCTGGTTTGTCGTCACATCAGCTCAGAACAGGAGCAAAGCTGTTGAATGAGAGACAGGGAGACCAGGCTGTGTCCTCTGCGTTGGGTGTTGAAGAAGCTGCTTGCTTGCCATGCCCCACTCTTCATCTTGGCCCTTTTAAAGCTTTCTTAATTGCTTAACTCTGTAGCCGACCAGCCAGTTCTTACATCAAACACTCATCCTACACCCACAGGATTTCTCCTCCTCCTCCTCTTTTTCTTTTTCTTTTTAATGTACACCCAGCACCTCCCACTTAAAAAAAAAAACTTATGAATGCTTTCAGTCTCAAACAAAGCTTTATAGATTTGTTGGCAGGAAATCCAGAGTGGAATTTGCCATTAAATTGTAGTAAAGCAACTCTTCAAACAACATGTACTGAACAATCAAACACTTTTAAATGTCAGTGCCCAACAAAAGCATGCATTGTCCCTAGAGAACCCTGAGTGGCACTAACCCCAGAGTGGGAAGAGTTTACAAAAACGTAGCCTATTTCATTTCACAGGTTGTGTGCCATGCGAACTTTCCACAATCCACCAAAAGCAAAGCTTCCTGATAGCACGTTTCAAGTAGCTCCTTAAATGGGCAAGTTTTGCTCCTCTTAGGAAAAAGTGACAGCATTTTTCTTTGTAGTTCAGAAAGTTTCCATAATGACAGAGTCAAGTGGAAAGTACAATTTTGTTCCTACTCTCATACTTCTCAGCTTCTGAAATGTAGTAACTAATATTTATTGAGCACTCGTTAGGTGCCAGGGACATTATCTCAATGAAAACCAGCAACCCAATGCGATAGGCATTCCTACTACCTTCATTCTCTTTCTAGATCAGAAAACTGGGGCATAGCAAACTTAGTGAACATGTTCAAGGTCATAGGGCTTATAAGAGATGGAAACAGGATTTAAGCTCAGGGAGCTGGCCTTCAAAGCTCATGTTGCTCTACTGATTTAGTGAGTTCTTGAAAAGCTTCTACATTTTGAATATGACAGGAAAGAGGACTAATTGGTAATAAGCACCTACCAGGGGCCAATACTGTACACATGCTCTTTTTAAAGTCTCTCAACACCTTTTTTTGAGTGCTAGGTGTTATCTTCCCTAATTATGTAACAGGAGGTCGAGTCTCACATGCACAGGGAAGACAAGTGGTTGGCTTAGAATCTGAACCCAGGCACAAGAGAAGAAGCTAGATTGTCCTGCTCCCTGGAAAAGCACTGAGAGCATTGGAGGGTCTCAAGAACGCTTTAGGTTTTATAGGTCTCTTTTGCTCCTTCTTTCTAAAGCAAATGCTACATATATGAGTCAGTGGGAGAGTGCCTGACCCTTAGAATTTGTAAA
Organism: Murina feae; assembly: GCA_004026665.1. Classification (NCBI taxonomy): domain Eukaryota; kingdom Metazoa; phylum Chordata; class Mammalia; order Chiroptera; family Vespertilionidae; genus Murina; species Murina feae. The sequence continues at coordinate 36,989 of PVJC01004287.1, forward strand.
TTTGTTTAAATAAAGTATTAATGTACGGCCCAGATGTAAGAACCTGCAAATGAATCAAAATGTCTTGTTTTAAATGGTTAAAAAACACCCGGCTGGTGGAAAAGATCTGCTATGACTGGTGATTTCCCCAATGCAACTCTTACTTCAGGTTCATTGCGGTACACATGGCGTGTGGCTGTATGATTGATGTCAGATAGGCAAGCATATGCAAAGCCATCCTGCTCTCACTTGAACCCTACCACCCTAGCAACTGGGATTTTCATTTTCCTTAATTTGGATGATCTTCAGAATTTTCTCATAAATCCCCAAAACAGACAAGTCTGGAGGCCTCCCAATGAGCTATGTGGTGCATGAGCCAAAGTTACATAAGGTTAACAGCAAAACAGAAGAAAGACCGTGTCAAACTAGGTGACTCGGGATGATGCAACTGGGGTGGCAGCCGTTGGTCTTTGGTGGCTGGTTGGGCTCCAGTGCAGGTAAAGAGGGAGGCAAACCCTCACCTTGGTTCTCTTAGGCTCCAGGGCAGTTGCCAAGGGAACTTGGTCAAGAGAACTCCGATCAACCCAACCTGTGGGGAAGGCCCTGACCCCTGGTGAGGACCAGGGTGACTCTCCTCTGAGGAGGTTCCCGAGGCAGTGGGTGCGGCACCGAGGAGACCGCAGCCTCCTCTGTCAACGCGTAGGGCGGATGTGTCATTTGTTGTTTCAGTCTCCAGGGCTGGCATGGCCTTCAAGAGAAATGGGGAAGGAGGGGCAGGTGGAGGAAAGAATTTGTTCCAGCTCCAGAGCTGGCTAGGAAACATTGCTAGAAATGCAGAGGGAGCTTTTGCAATAAAGAGGGCTTTCATCGCTTTTTAAAGGTGCATATATGCATAATAAAAATTCTTTGAGGGATAAGTGGCTCGGCATGGAATGTCCACTCTGCATGGAAACAAGGTCCCCAGTGGCTCCCACTCCATTCACTTCCAAAGATACGTGGCACCAGGGGACTCCACAGAACCTCTTTGAAAGGACACAGAACCTCAGAGTACACTTGACATCCTTCCTCTGAGGTGCTGGCACTAGGGGTGAGTTCCACTCCCCATTTTCATTTGTCCCACACGCAACAGCTCTCGAATTCCAGGGGAGAAGCCTTGTTGAAGGCTCGGAGCAGAGTGAGCACCACGGAAGGGTGAGGCATTGGAACAGCACATAAAAGCTGAGTTGACCCAATTCTAAAATTCTAATTTTGTCAAGTGCTAACTTGTCTCCCATTCACATGTAGCCACATGGTACTTAAGACATAGATGTTTTAAAGCAACTGCATTTAGGACCCTATCACTCTGTGGAAGGTGGGGGGTTTTTTCCTTTTTAAAATCTAACATACAAAACAAGAAAAACAACTGTCCCTTGAGTTATGAAGTCAGACTTTTCAGGGCTCATAGAGGACTCGACCTGGGTGCCTTATGGTTAGTAGAGAAAATGCCTCATTCCTTGCAGGAGTTTGACATGCTTGCTAGAGAGAACAGGAGAGCTCACGCTGACCAGGAGTTCCAGAAGGCTGCCAGCTCCCAGCAAGATGGTCTCAGGAGACAATGTAGGCCCTTCCTGGCCCCCAGGCTGTGTGTGATACTAGTAAGAGTTTGTAGAACTGAGAACCTACACAAGTAGAAGGTACTTATAGGGTCAGACCAAAGCAGTTCACCCCACTGAGTTCTCTGAAGGGCAGGGAGAGTGTTTTTTCACTTATGTCTGTATCTCCTCAATGGGGTGGCTGGCAGATGGGAGGGAATCAGGTAATGGTTCCTAAGTGAATTAAAGAACACTTTCAATTTGGCTTTTGGTAACTAACTTTAGTTGCTACAGCCCTGAGAAGGACAGGACAGCTGCTTGAACCCATTGGTCAACCTCACCATCACCAAGAGTAGGACAGGCAGCTGTCAACTCTCCATGTGGTCCCCAGTGGCACACACAGCACTACCTCAAAGAATCTCTGCCGAAAGTCCTGAAGCGGATCAATGTTTAAGGCCAACTTCCCATTTACAAGAATCATGGGAGAGAGAGAGCAAGTTACATTTCATCACCAGGAGATAAAAAAAAAAACTAATCTAGAATGCAGGACTCTTTACGGGACAATGGGCCTGGTTTCCCCAAAGCATTGGCATGAAAAATTAAGGTAAGGGCTTGGGAAAGAGGAACTCTAGTCTAAAAATTTTAAGAGACATAACAACCAAATGCAGTGTGTGGGTCTGGAATTATGACTCAAATATACCCATTGTTTTAAAAATAATCATCTCCAGCCCCCACATGTCATTTGCTCTTATTCTATCTCTCTGCTTTCCTTCATGGAAGCTCCTTGAGAGCTGTCCACATTGCAAATGCTCTCTACTTCCTCACTTTCCATTCCTCTGACTCAGTCCAGTCTGCCCTCTACCTTTCCTTCTCCAGTAAAGTTTATCCTTCCAAGGTCACAAATAGACTCTATGCTTCTCAATCCATCCATCGGTGTGTGTGTGTGTATGTGTGTGTGTGTTTGTACATAAGTGTATTTTATTTCTTCATTTTAAAAAAATCACTCTTTATAAAGATAAATCATACAACTAAATATTGTTGCTACCCAGGTATTGAATAAACATTAAACTTTTAAAACCATCTTTATTGAGAAATAATTCACATACTATAAAATTCATCCAAAGTGTACAGTTTAATGATTTTTAGTATAGTCACAGAATCTTGGAACCATCACCCACAACTAAAGTTCAGACATTGTTATTGCCCCAAATAAACCCTTCATCCACTAACAACTCTCTTCCTACCTCTTTTCTAGTCTAGGCAATCACTAATCTGCTTCTTGTCCTTATAGATTTACCTGTTCTGGACATTACGTATATTGGAATCATATAGTATGTGGTCTTTTGTGACTAGCTTTTTCCACTTAGTGAAATGTTTTTAAGGGTCACCCATGTTGCATGTATCAATACTTCATTCTTTTCTACTGCCAAGTAATAACTCATTGTATGTACCACATTATATTTGTCTATTCATCAATTCATAGGCATTTACCTATTATACACTTTTTGGCCATCATGAATAGTGCTGCTCTGGATATTCATGTGCAAGCTTTTATGTGGACATATGTTCGCATTTCTCTTGAGTATATATGTAGCAATGGAATTGCTGAGTTACATGTTCTTCAAAGAAGCTGTACCATTTTACATTCTTTCACCCATGTGTGAGGGTCCCAGTTTCTGTACCTCCTCCCTGACACTTGGTATTGTCTTTCTTTGGTCTCTGGTCTTCCTTATCCATATTTTCTTGCCTATTCTTTGCCTTTTATGATATTGAAATTTTGGGGGAATTCAATCCCTTTCCTCTCTGAATGATCTTTTAGGTTTATCTGATGTTTCCTCACAATTAGAGTCAAGTTATCCATTCTTGGCCAGAACACTACATAGGTGACATTGTGTCCTTCTCAGGGCATCGCATCTGAAACTCATCTGTCCCTCTTGGGGATGTTAATTTTGATCACTCAGTCAAGGTGTTGTTTGATGTCTCCACTCTATAATTATTATCTTTTATTCCTTGTAACTAATAAGCAGTTTGTGGGGGAGACATTTTAAGTTCAAATATTCTGCCCTTAGTGAAAATTTCCTCCTCGATTTAGCTTCCATCGATCGTTCTTGCCTAACTCTATCTTTATCATGATGGTTGCAAAGTGAGTATTTTTCAACTACAGCCCTCCCTTCACATTTACCAGCTGGTCCTTGGCATTTTACTGTAAGTGAGAGCCCTCCCTTCTCCATTTATTTATTTATCTATCTAGTCTTTATTGGTAAGGAAGTACAAATTATCGTGTGTTTTTAATGCTTTATAATTCATTAGTATACTTAATTGTTTTGGCCAGTGGGAGTCCCTCTATTCTGGCTCCTTTATCCTGTGGCATGCCCCAATGGATTACTTATGCTCTCCCTCCTTCCCTCCCTCCCTCTTATTTCTGGCATAATAAGATGTTCTAGGCTCATTTTGTCCCTACCTGACCTCAACCTGGAAATTAGCTGTTTCTCTGACAAGCCTGTTTCCTCTTAGTGGGGAATATTATTAGCCATAGGTGTGCTCATTAGGGGTATATCTGTGTGCTTTTTGGCCCTTTTTGTAGAGAGACTTAGTGAATATACACACTATACATACATATGTGTACATAAACATGCATATGCACACACACATAGATGTTTTAGAAATCATGAGTTTACGCTGGTATCTCCATTTTCATTCAATGGGATTCTTTCTTGCCTTTCCCAATCCATATTTTTTATTTTTTCTTATCAGTTTTATTGAGATATAATCAACAAACAAAACTTAAGATATTTAAAGTGTACATTATGGTGATTTGGCATATATATGCATTGTGAAAGGGTTCCCACCATCTGGTTAATTAACACATCCATCACCTCATATGTTTATCATTCCATAGTCTTCCATAGTGAAAACCTCAACATGAATATATTCACTCACTTCTCAACCCTGTAATACATACACAATAGCTTCAGAATTGCTCCACCTGTGCCATTACAATAAAACTCTTAAAGTGAGTTTAGGACTTGTTTATAGTTCTTAAAATTCATAAAAGTTTTCATGAGTTATTAATGAGGAATCTGAAAATATCCTGGGGACTTGTAAACCCTTGATAAAAATCTGTTATGAGCCTGAAATACAACTTCAGTTCTCAGTCTGGAGTTGGCCTTTTGGGTATTTTCTTTCCAGGGTGGGGAAGGCAGCTGCAGTTTCCTAAGAGCCGCCTTTAATTGAGAACATGTTTGCAAATCCACCATGTGGTCCCAGAATTCATTCCAGTAGGCATTTATGCTCAATATGTCTCGAATTTGGCTTTGTTGGAGCGTGCCAACAGACAGCGGAACCACCAGCTACATTTTGTTAAGATAGATTGTGCCAAACTGATAATGGCAGCAGACCTATCTGACAGCCCAAGGGAACAACTCCCTGCTCTTGCAGGTGAGGCTGAAATCTGCCTGCCCTCTTTTCTCTTCAAAAAAGCAGCAGGAGAAGCATCAAAATTGTCTCAAACCAGTCCCAAGCCAATCCGGAGGTAAGCTCAGTTGCTGTCCTGTCTCCAACTCCTCAGCTATTGTTCCATGATTAATACTTTACTTTTTTTTATTCATTACATTTATCAGCAATCCCCCTATATTTGCTGACTTCTGGCCTTGACAGCAAGGATACTTAGCAATGAAGAAAAGACTCAGAGCTGCAGACTAGAGGCCAACCTCCCAATCCAGATAAAACTGATTTTAATGGGGTTGAGAATTCAGGGGCCCGATAAAGTCCTTTTCTCTGTTTTCGTGTAATCTATCAATTGAGAAGAGTCAAGCCAATGGATCTCAGCATCTCTTTATCACTGATCCAATCTAGGCTGTAGTATGCAGTGGATGCCACATCACACTGCCCAGACCCCCTTTAGGGCAGGAAGGACTCCTTCCCCTGATGTAAGGATGCTTCTAGGTCACCGTCAGCTGCCAGCCCTCACTGGGGATTGTCTTGGCTGAAGGTAATGGTCTCATCCAAGGTCACACCTCCCAGAGGCAGCCTGCATCCAGGGACTGATTCAACTTGGGAGTACAAAGACCTGGCCCATTCTTTACAACTTGGGACAGGTCTGTGGGGTTGCTGAGGCCTTTGTTGGGTCTGCATTACTGCTCAACCTCTCCCTCTACCCAATCTGCTTTCTTCTCCTTTTACAGGCAGTAATCCCAAGAGCCCTCCCTTATAAATGTCCTCCATGTGATATCAGAACTAATCTTCCAAGCAATCCAGCCTGGAATGTGTCCAGTCAGGGAAAGCATCCTGGAGGAGGTTCCATTTGACTGCGTTTTGAAACTAAATGTGAGACAGGCAAACATGTGATTCACTCCAGGGTTCAACATAAGTGAAGGCCCAGAGAACGTAAAGAGTCAACTCACATCTTCTGCAAACCTTCCCTGTCCTGTCCAGGACTAATGTAGTACCTGAGTCAATCTTTGATGGATGAATTAATAATAGTGATGAGTGAGCTTTTTCCATTTATTTCAGATTATGGGTTGTGTTTGTTTGTTTTTACAACAAAAGCACAGGAACAAATCATTCATACCAAACAGGAATAATAATGCCAAGCACTATGCTATCCATTTTGTATATATATTCTCTTATTTAGTCCTCATAATGATCCTTTGAGGCTCACACTAGTGTTACTCTAATTTTATAGATAAAGAAAACAGGCTTAGCCAAGTTAAGAAATTTTCCTGGGGTCAAATGTCAAGTGAGACTCTTGGCCACACATACTATAGATTTCCTCGGACAAAGAACCGTGTGGGAGTGTAGATAAGAGTTGCCAGAGTCCAGAGGGAGCGATGGCCTCCCTTGGGTGTCCACCAGGGCCTCAGAGCAGGGCTTGCCTCAGTGACTTGAGGCTGGGAGACCTAGCCCAGATCTTAGCATGGCTTCTGCCTCTCCAACTTTGGAGAGTAGTATCAAGCAGAAAGGGCTCCACTGCTGGTGAGAGAGCCATGATTCTGAAGCTGTAGCCTCTGCTCAAACTAAGAGAAACTTGATGGACGAGTTTTTCTTGCCTTTGGTAAAGAAGGTGCCAGCATAAGGGCAATGCTTAGAGATCCTTCAGAGATGTTTTTTTCAGGAAACAGTATGTGTTGAAGAAAGATGTAAGGTGAAGTCTTTAAAAATAGAAGGCTTGTGTGTACGTCATCCTTGCGGATGGGATTTTGTGCAAAAAATATAAATAAGCAAACAAAACAGAAGCAAACTCATAGATACAGAAAACAGACTGATGGTTGCCAGAGGAGAGGCGTGTTGGGGGGCTGGGTAGAAAAGGATGAAGGGACTGAGAAGTACAGATTGGTGTGATTATAAAACAGTCACAGGAACGTAAAGTACAGTATAGGAACTATAGTCAATAATACTGTGATAAGCCATGTACGGTGCCAGTGGGTCCTGGAAATATCAGGGGGAACACTTTGCAAAGTATATGATTGTCTAAACCCTATGCTGTACACCTGAAACTAATACAAAATAATACTGAATGTAAAGTGTAATTGAAAAAAAAATTTTTAAAGATGCACTGTGTCCCTGGGTTCTTTTGCTCATTTGTCTGATCATCCATTCAACAATGTTTGTTGGTAGTATATGGCAGGCACAGTGGAGACATTGGACCACAGCAGTGAGTAAGATATTCAAGGTCCCAGCTCTCATGGAACTCTGGGAGCAGGATAGATCTACCTGGACCACTGTTTCTGGTCTGTCGACTTCTGGTTGTATAGCGTGGCTGACTTCATTGCTTGCTCAAGGAATGGTACCTGGGGCTCACATGATCATGGTCAAAAACAGGCAGGGTGTCTCACTTGTCTCTCCCACCACAACCTCCTTGCATTGAGAAGACTGGATTCCGTATTACCCTCCTAATGAAAAGGACTAATACTGAAGCTATTAGCCTGGGCCTCATGGGTGAGAAGACTCTGCCACACTAGCCTTTATCCTCCATTGTCCCACACTTAGAAGGAGTGGTGAGATGGGCTCCGAATGCCTTCCACATGCATCAAAGACTACTTTGTGGCCAGTTCTCTAACGCAGTCGGAGACCTGGGAACCTTCTGGGCTGGTGCCTATCTGTGCTGAGTCCTTCAGGCCCTGCTCCATGTAGCGGGTTCTTCCTTCTCCACATCAAGGATTTCCTCTTATTTGGGCAAGTCTGCCAGTCTCAAGCCCCTCTGGAGGAGCAGCTATGATTTAGAAGTAGCCCTATACTCCAAAGCAGGAGGAAAGTATGTTCTGATTTTAGGGTTGCCACCTTCTAGAAAGTCACTTGACTGCCCTGAATTCTTTTTCTTCTGTAAGTATGTGAATATCCCCAAGGTTGTTGTGAAGACTAAGAGAATGCACAAGAAAGGCTCAGGACTATTACAAACATTCACTAAACACTCGTTGGATTTCAAATATTAATTGGATGGGAAGTCATCTCAAATCAAAGGAGTAACTTTTTTGCTTGGCCCTGAGGGAATTAAAAGAAGTATAAAGCGACATCTCTGTCCTCAAGGAATTTTTCATAGAGTTGGGTTGTACTTTTGCAGACTTTTCTGGTGATGTTGAATGCCCTGAATTGCTAATAGGAACCTGAGTAAGTGTGCATGTATAGAGAGAATTATAGAACTAAGCATAAAAAAACCCAAAGACTATTGAGGGAGCAAGTGGTCAATTTACTAGTGTGGCACAGGCAGGATTTAGAGTAAAAATGTGAATAATGGGTGGGAGGAGCAGAGGCTCCGGGCTGGGAATTGTCCTCTCCCACCAGCATTGAGAGGGCTGTGCTCAGCACTGATGGGAAACAGACATCCACTGACCTTTGGCAATAGCCACTTGACCAAGTGGGTTTTCATTGGAGAAGCTGTTGTACAAATAGATACTAAAAAGGGATGGACAGATTTGTGGAAGATGAAACTTTGCAGGTGGAAGGACAAAGAGCTTGCTGGGTATTATTGCTTCACCCAGATGCAATGAACCTTGGGCCCTTGTGACCAGCCAGAGTCATGATGGAATGTGGCCCAGCATGGCATGTAGGAGGAGATCCATGGAGAATCACATGGGTGACGAAAGAAGGGAATCTAGAACAGAAGCAGGGAAGAGACTGCTCAAGTCACTATAGCTTGTCCTAGCGGGGAGGGACAGGTAGTAATCATCAGACCCATGAGGCTGTTTTAATCATATACCAGTTTTTTCTGACTATAACTATTTATGCTTAAGTAAACATTTTTGCAGCATGGATTGTCATATATTGTTTGGTCATTTCAAACACATTTTTGATGACATAACTGCCACAGGTATTGCCAAAGAGGGGAAGTGAATGGACAGGTCCCATCTCCATGGACATCACCTGGTGTCCCCCAGGAGTAGATTATCTGACCTTTAGAGGGTGGGGCTGACGGAAGGTGGAGAGTGGACACCTCTCCCTCAAGTGGAGAACAGAATAATTGTGGGAGGAACTCACCATCCTAGTAACTCCTTGAATTTCTTCCTATGTTTTCCTGCAGCTGTGGAAGCTGCCATCAGCCCTATTTGTGGGAGCCTTTGGAATGTGACCATCTGACCCCACAGCAACTGACTGCTTGGAGTTTTAAAACATTGCTGAGATTTTTGACATGTGATTTCATGGTTCCTTTATTTCTGTGTGTCAGAGGCAGAATATTAACTTCACACTATAACTTGTATGCGCTAAGAAGTCATACTTTATTGTTTTCCATATGTCATATAGCTTTCTTCCCAAGCCCACACCCAGCTGGTTAGCAAAAAGAAAATGTATGTGCTTACTTTCAAGCTTAATTCAACGAAACCCAAGATTAACATTTATTTAGATTAACCTCTCTTGGATAAAATTGCTCAGTCTCTCAGAAAAATTTTCCCCTTCATCTCTTTTGTTCCTAAATATGTGTTCAGACATGTGTTTGAGGGTTGGTTTATGCAACCTGTGATCATGGGGAAGATTGAGTCTCTGTGCCTACCCCACCCCCAATTCCTAGCGTCTCTGTGGCTTATCCTGAGCTGAGCTTTCTTGGGCATCAGAAACTCTCTGATGAGACTCCCATCTGGCCTGAGTGAGTGTTTCACTTAGTAGCCTTGGGCATTGAGATCCCTCACCCTTGGCATGGTGATCCTTCTGGAAAGTTCCTTTACTGGACTCTCAGGTATGTCTCTATAACCCTGGAAGCAAAGATGACTTAGGAAAGTTGAACCACAGAGCCTGCCTCTGTCTCACTACTGAGCCACTGTGTTGACTGTTGAGGAGTGGTCCCCAGCTCAGTGTAAACAGCTTGGGAATTAGCTTTCTCCTCCATATCTTCCATGGTTACAGAACAGAGTGGTCAGGCTTCTTGGCTAACCTTGACTTATCCAACACATCTCCCTCCTTGACCTGCCAAGCAGGAGCCAACACAACCAACAGCCTTGTTCTCCTGCCTCTGCTGCTCCTTCTGCCTCCCACAATTTCCTGCACTAGAAAGTGGAGGACTTGTCTTTTACTTCTGCTCCATTTCTTCTCGCAGAGAATGCAACGGCTCCCATAGGCAAGGGTATCTTCTCCACCTATGGAAGCACTCTCTGAACCAGGTCTTCCAGGCTGACCCCCAAAGAGGGATGCCAAAGAATTTGGAAAACCATCTCTCAAAACAGTAGCCTTGGGTGCAAAGCTATTATCCTGCTGCCTAAATTGTGATTGCCAGAGCTAATTACTACCTTGGTAATTCTTTTTACATTCTTTCTGCCATAAAATCTAATCTTCCTGAGGCATTCTATGATAAAGGTCATGTACTTGGGAAGGTAAGGAAGAAAACAATTTTAAAGAATTCACAATATTAATTAGTCCTATCAGACCCTCTTCTTTGGAAAAGTCCTTCTATCTGGCATACCACAATGCTGTGCTATGAGGGAATCTCCAGCTGGGAAATGTCTTTGCCCTGGTCAGGCTGATGAATCTTGGTTTCAGTCAAGGATGGATGACAATGGCTGTGGCTCATGATAGGAGATAGATTCCCTGAGTAGAAACACAAGAGGGAAAAGTACCGCACCCAAAGGAAGGGGGAAGAGGAAGCTTCAGGAAGCGTAGCACACAAATAGCTGAAATGGGACTTCATCAGATAAGAGCTACTCACTCCTCTCTACTCAAGAAATAGCCAGCTGATCAGCAGTCACCCTTCATCTAATAGGTATAGTTCAGTGACAACTTAGCTAGACTTTCTTCTCCACCTCTCCCAACCTCAGCCTTCCCTAAATAGTTTCCTGTATTTGGATGGTTTCCACTGCCCTGCCTTCCAGAGTATCACCTGGATGAATGAGATACCCTCTCTTCTCTAGGAGGAATGTTTAAGGAATTGCATACTACTTGTTATTCATTAAACTTTCTGGCGTGGGCCCAGGGAAAAGCCTGAGATTTCGCAGAGTCCTGGTTGCAGTTAAGTTCACAATTCAAGAGAGTCATATAGTCCTTGCCTGCTTTCTATATTGGTAGCAAAGACTTGCAACTGGAGCCTGGAAGAAAATAGTGTCTCCTAGGAATATGCTCTCTTAAAGGGACATCTTGAGGTCAACTTTAAGCACCATTCCCTGGGACTTACTCTTTTATCTTCCCCATTTCCTCAGCAAGTCATGGTGTTATCTGTATCAAGGGATACCATATCTCCTGGAAACAGGAACACCTAAGATTTCAAACCATAAGAAGGAATAACATCTAATAGTCTAATAAAAGATTTCTGAAATCACTGGTTTAATATAAGCACCTCAAGTAATAGAGAATTATTGACACTCAGAATTCTCTTATTGATAGGATTCACAATGTTATTGCCTCACCAATAAGATTCCCCTAGCCAAACTAAATAACATAACTTTTTAAATACTTTTTAAATGCTAGGGACCATGCTCAGCATTGGAAATACAAGAGTATGCAAGACACAGTTTTTTCTCTCATGGAGCTTATGAGCTAGTGGAGGAGACAGCCACTTTAAAAGATTTACTCAAACAAATGTATAATTAAAAGTGGTGATAAATGCTGTCAAAGAAAATGCATGGTGTTGTGAGTAGGAAATGCTAACCTAACTTGAGGATGTGGGGGATAGAAAAAACTGCCCAAGGAGAATGAGGTTTTAACTGAGATTGAGACGATGAGGGCTGATAGGTAACGGGGGAATTGTGGACAGGATACAAAAAAGACCTGAAGCCAGACGAGTGTGTCTTGTTTCAGGGACTGAATGAATGCCAGGGCTATGGGCTGAATTTTGTCCCTCAAACAAAGGTATGTTGAAAAAATGATGTGTTGAATTCCAAATCCCTGTACCTCAGAAATAGGTTGTGGCAGATGCAATTAGTTAAGATGAGGTCACACTGGAGTGGAGTGGGACCCTAATCCAATGACTGGTGTCCTCACAAGAAAGCCATGTGAAGACAGACACAGTAAGAGTGCCCTATGATGATGGAGGATTGGAGTGATGCAGCTATAATGGAGGAATGCCTAGAGTTGCCAGCACACCACCAAAAGCTAGGAAGAAGCAAGGAAGGATTCTCTTAAAGTCCTCAGAGGAAGTATGGCCCTACCAACACCTTATTTGTGGCTTCTAGCCTCAGATCTCACCAATACTGGGAATCAACCTGTTGTTTAAGCCACCCAGTCTGTGGAACTTTGTTAACCCCCAGGAAACTAATAGAGCTGGTGTGGCTGAGTTATCAGGTGGAGAGGGAGGAAGGAGTGTGAGATGAGAAGGGAATGGTGGGAAGGGGCAAATATCTGGATTCAAGACTTTGGACTTTAACCTATAAATAATGGGGCAGTATTGAGGAATTCTAAGTGGGAGTGGGACATTATTCAATTTACATTGTAAAAAGAGCACCACCAGTGCAGTGTACAGAAAGAGTAGAGAGGTAATGAGGGGTGTTGCAGGTTGGGTTCCCAAGGAGGAGACACTGAGATAGAGCCATAGCTGACAAGAGCTTAGCGGAACGCAGAGGAGCTCTGAAGTGTCGTGGATCAGAGTTGTGCTGTACTGTGACACATTTAAACACAAAACTATGCTCAGATGTAGCAAGTAAACCAAGGAATGATAAGTAACCTCTGTAAGATCACACAGTAAGAGAGAGGAACCGAGATTTGAACCCAGGTCTGTCCTTCTGTAAAGTCCAATCATCTGTCCATTCATACATTAAATCAGTAAGTATTTATTGAGTCGCTACCATGTGCTAGGTCATGTTAGTGTGATGACATTATACTCCCTGAAAAACAAAGTAAAAATGCAGCTTTTCATATTCAGATACAATTTTTTATTGAAGGATTGCAACAAGACAAGTAAGACTTAGATGTTTTAGATGTAGCTTATAGTTTTTAGAAATTTATAGTCTTCTCTATCCTCCATCTGTTCATACCCAACCTTTCTTCCAGATTTCTCTCAAACTCCCTTCTCCATTTCCTATAGTTACAACTGGTCCCCATTGACTAACTCCCTTTGCCACACATTTCACACTTTATTAGATCTTGCTGACTACTGATTGCCACCGACCAGGTATCCATTCTAGTATATACTGTCTTAATCATTACTTGATGTGTGTGTGTGTGTGTGTGTGTGTTTCTAACAAGGCTGTAAGCATCTTAAGTAATGGAGAATTATTGAGGCTCATAATTCTCTTATTGATAGGATTCACAATGCTATTGCCTCACCAATAAGATTCCCATAGCCAAATTAAATAACATAAAAGTATTTAAAAAGTACTTTTCAACCCCAAAATGTCAAGCGTCCAGGACTTAAAAATTGACAAGACATTTAAAAAGCATATCACTTAATAATTTCAACAACCTATCAATATTTCTAAAAGCAAGAATGAGCTTGGTTATGCTGTAGTAACAATCCCAAAAACTTACTGACTTAAAACAACAAGGTCATTTGTTGGAAAGGGACCCCACTTTGGACCAAAATGGAATAATGACTGAATATACCCTGAAACAACAACAAAAGGCACAACTATTAAAAAAACCAAATATATAAAATAAAAATTTTGGAGACAATGATAGCAGACAATAAAACACAGAAATCCCTGAGATAGGAGAAAGGTTATTTCGTTAGGTCAGTGGGGCCTCTATTGCAATCCATGCTCACTTACTCAAAACACCCAGCTGGTGGAGACTTCACCTCTGGAACATTCCCAACATTTTCAGTAAGAGAAGTGAACAGTGGCAAATCTTACACTAACTTAAAGGTTCCCATATTTTAAAGGCCAAATTCAATGGTGTGGCCATGCTTGGAAATAAGGGAGAAGGGAAGTGCAGTCTGACCAAGTACCTAAAGAAGAAGAGCAAGAAATATTCAGTGGCGAGCATTAATGATGATCACAGTATTGTTGTTATTATTAATATTTATTCCTTTTTACTTTTTAAGTAAAACTAAAAACTTGTCAGAGGTCACACATTTTAACCATTGATCATCTAGAGTTTCTGCTGAAGTCCATCTGATAGCGGAATCTTTGCTATTTCTTTTTTACCACACTGCTTTTCTCTGAGCTACTTTCCAGAAAGGATGTCCTGCATGTTCTTCGGGCTCTGACTAACCTGACTTAACTATTCCCAGTAGGGCTCTTAGCTTGCTAGTTTCCAACTTCTGACCATTTCAGGTGTATCCTTGCCAGATATCATGTCCATTCATTGTTTATTTGTTATTTCAAAAAGGACCCACTATGTTTTCTTCAGTAGAGCAGGTGTTGGTCATACCAAGGGGAATAATACTTAGTTCTAATTTTTAAGGATTTTATCTTCCAATGGGGCAGCCAGGAAAAAATAGCAAGTAATTCCAATTAATAAACACTGTAATGAAGACCTGTCCAGTCAGTCTTTGGAAACAGGTTACCTCTCAAAAGAAGATGGAAATAGCACCCCTGAGAGCAACCATCACTAGAAGTAACCCAGGCCAAGTCCGCAAGTAAAAGATTTCAGAGATTTGGGGACATACAAAATCAGCCAAGATGCCTGAGCCTGGCAAGCATGACATTCTTTGCAAATAAAAAAGCTGAAAGCTAAACAATTATATACTACTGTGTGGGGGAGGAGTATTAACAGAAGGTAGATGATTTGTGATTTTTAAAAGGGAGTTATTACTGATGTTACTTTATCACATGAGATGTGGTGATTTCAATAGAAAACCATAGCCTGGGGAAATGGAGTCAGAGAGAACAATTAATTTGCCCCAGTTCACAGAAAAAGTAAACAGCAATGTTGGGATTTCCACCCAAGGCTGTCTTCCCCCAAAACCTACTGCCCTCACACGGTGCGGTGCGTTGCCACCTGCAGCCAGCCTGTGGTGACCTGCAGCCAGCCTGCGGTGACCCGCAGGCAAGAACATTGATGGCGCTTTCAGGGGCCCCAGGAAGACTTCAATCTCAGGTGCACCAAACCCAGCTGCCACCTTGGACTGAAACTAAGATTGCATCTATATTAGCATCTTTCAAGCTGCTGCCCTAAATCTCTGAAGATAAACATCACACATAAATCTATGACTCTTCGTTTATCAGTACGTCTTTTGAAATCTCCAATTTAGGGAAGAATACACTGGGTTGTGTGCCCCTTTTTAGGCCCCGCCCCACTCCTCTCTCAGCCCCCGGGCTGCAGGGAGAGGTGCCACATCAGTTTGTCAACAATTAGGATGACAGAGTAGTTTGTCTTGCTGGAGTTATTTATTAGTATAGTCACAGCCTCATCAGATTGTGAGTTTCTGGAAGTCAGTGGCCAAGTGTCATGTACCTTTTCAAAAATCTTCAACCTTCCAGAAGAATCAAGAAGTGTTTTTTTGTTTGTTTGTTTTTAATAAAATGCAGTCATATCAGTAAGGTGATCTGGGCCTATGGAGAATGAATGATGTGATCAATTTGATAGCTTATGGGTAATTTCTTTAAAAAAATCTTCCTACACAAATCTCATTGTAGGGAAAGGGAGAAAAAAATGGAGAGAGACCCCACTCTGTACCAAGATGGAATAATAGGGACTGGATATACCCCGAAACAACAGCAACAACAACAACAAAAGGCACAACTATAAAAAGACAAACTAGATAAAATAAAAGTTTTGAAGACAATGATAGCTGACAATACAACACAGAAATCCCTGAGATGTGAGAAACGAATGTGGTGGGCCCAATGCTTGCCCAAGCTTACCACCTTGAGAGAGTTTCCCAGCCATTGCTCAGGGAGAGGGAATCGGGCAAAGCCCAGCAGACTTCCTGAGTTGAGGAGATTGTGTGAGAGAGCAGGGAGACTAGGGCAGCTAGAATATGCAGTACAGGGCAAAGCACCACAGAAGAGCAAGCTTGCATAGAGAGAAAACTCTTCAGATCTGCAGAGAGCCCCCCTCAAGTGTTAGCAGAACATGATTGGCACATATGTGTGAGAAAACTACCAAAAGTTGGAGAAAGAACCATTAAAAAATATTAAAGCTCCTAGTGCACACTTGGGACCAGGAAAAGGCCTATTCTCATCAGCCACAGAGGAAATATGCATAGTTCATGGGTCATTGAGCATAACACTCTCGAAGGTCTTGCCTCAGTAGTAGAGAATAATTATATCTAGTATTGCTCTGAACCCATCGTATGAATCATAAAAGCAAGACCTGAAAGGATCAAACTGTTTCAAGAAACTAACTGTAATTTAGAACAAAGCTCAAGAATGTTTATAGGAATATAAAAATATCCTACACCCAACATGATAAAACTCACAATGTCTGGCATGCAATAAAAACACAGGAATGTAAAGGAGCAGGAAAACTTGACCCAAATGAGGAGCAAGGCCATCAGTCCAAACCAACCTACACTAATCTGTACTTATAGCTCTTCAATTATACTTTCCAAACATGAGGAGGCTTCATTCAAAATATGAGTCCAGGAAGCCTCTTGGGCCATAGCTCAGCTGACATAGCAATGGCACCTACTCCTACTATAGGTAAACAATAGCCTGGACTATGATATTGAGCGACTGTGCAGCATCTATTGTCTGCAGAAGACTCCTGCCCTCCCACCCCCATCATCCATGCCCTGCTGGAGAAGTAACCCTGCCTGTTTCCCTGAGTGCCGTGACCCTACTGACTCTGTAGGGTTCTCGCCTGGATCCCATCCTGAGTTCTCGCCGTGGACTTCTGCAAGTTAAGAATACCCTTCCTAGCCTCTCGGTTGGGTTGCCATCATCAAAATCATGAGAGTGCCCTGCAGTGACCCTTGTTCCCTGTGAGATGCCCCTGTGTGATAGTTAATTTTGCAGGTCAGCTTGACTAGATCACGGTGATGTCTGGACAGTTGGTTCAACATTGCTTCTGGGTGCGTCTGCGACAATGTTTCTGGAAGAGGCTAACATTTGACTCTGTAGACTGACTAAAGCAGATTGCCTACCCTAACGTGAGTGGGTATTATCCGACTGCTGAAGGTCTGAACAGAACAAAAGGTAGAGGAAAGTTGCCTTTATTCTCTGCCCCTCTCTCTGAGCTGAAACATAGATCTGCTAGCAGTGCTCCTGCTTCTCAGGCCTTCAGACTTGGGTTGGAATCTGCACCATGGCTCTCTGGCTCAGGCCTTCAAACAACACCACTGATTTCCTGGACCCTCAGCTTGCAGACCGACGTCGTGGGACCTCTCAGCCTCCATAATTGCATGAGCCAATACCTGATGATAAATCTTTCTGCCTGCCACTCTGAAATGCTGACCTCTTGAGCATGCTCCTCATGCTGCCTCCACATTCTCCCTGCCTGTCCTGACATTCCTGGCAGTTGCCATGGCAGATCAGGTCCTGAGATACTAAAATCATCTTGTAAACAAAAAGGATTCTCATTTTCTCCTCTGTCTACGAAGAAGTGACCTTTTTATATTACTCTGGTTCCATGAGGACCCTGAAAATAAACCCCTCTGAAAAAAATGGGTCATTCTAGTGAGATTTTCAGTTCCTATGATTCTTCATTCATTCCACAAATATTTACTGAGCATCTCCTTTATGTCAGCCCAATGTAAAATACTTGCAGGGGAACCAACTATAAGGGGGTGGGGAGGGGGAAGGCCTGGGGCTGAAATGTTAAGATATGAAGCAAGGCTGTTAGGTGTCCTGCATCTGTATCCAAGGGTCAAGCAAGGCTGGGACTGGATTCCTAGACTACCTTTTCACCTTCCTCATCCCACTCGAGAAGGCCTATGGGGATGATGGAGCTCTTTAAGAGATGTGACAGGACCCCAGAACCTTTGAACATTCTGCCACCTCTGCCTGGAATGTTCCAGGCCCTCAGTTCTTCACCAGCCAGCTCTGATGCCTCTTTCTGCTCACCCTAACTGCCATCCTGCCAGCTTCAAAACCCCATCCTCTCCCCATTCTTTCATAGCAAGAAGAATTCAAGTGGTTTATTCAGTTACTGTAACGTATTTAAAGTTGTAGTGATGCTACATTGATATTTTTTCCTAATTTGGAATTAGTGCTTGATATTTAACATCAAAGTTTTATTTAAGTAATAGATATGTGTTTTAAAAGCAGAGCGCATTTAACTAGACCTTGTATGATTCCAAAAGCAGAAAAAAAAAAACAAGAGAAAATATATATTGTGTCAAAATTTAAATATCAACATCATCAAGAAAGTGAAAACATAACGCACAGAATGGGAGAAAATATTTGCAAATCAATACAGGATGGGGCAAAAGTAGGTTTACAGTTGTGAGAGTAAATAAAACAGAATTTATTCTTGTATCATTATTTATTAAATTTATATTATTTTCCATGTGAACAACTATAAACCTATTTTGCCCCATCCTGTATTTGATAAGAGACTTATATCCAAAATACATAAAGAATTCCCCTTACTCAAAATGAAAATGTAACTGACACAATTTAAAAATGGGTGAATAGACAAATAGATTTGAAGAGATACTTCTCCAAATAAGCGGCCAATAAGCACGTGCGAAGATGCACAATATAATTAGCCATCAGAGAACTACCAAGGAAAACAGTGAGATATCACTTCACATCTACTAGGCTGACCTTATGGTCAGTAACAAGCATTGGTCCGGGTGTGGGGAAACTGGAAACCAGTACATCGTCTGTGGGAATGTGAAATGATGCAGCTGCTTTGAAAGACAGTTTGCAGTTCCTCAAAATATTAAACAAAGAGCTACCACATAACCCAGCAATTGCACTCCTAGATACAAACCTATGAGAAATCAAAACAGATGTCTGTATAGAAACTTCTACACAAAATGTTCACTGCAGCATTTTTTATGGTAGCCCAAAAGCATAAATAACCCAATATCTAATCAACTGGTGAGTGGGTAAATAAAATGTGTTTTCTCTATGTAATAGAATAGTATTCGCAATAAAAGAAATGAAACACCACATGGATGAACGTTGGAAGCATTACGCTAAGTGAATGAAGTCAGACTCAAAAGACCACATATTATAGGTTTGGTGATGGTCCTACAACCCTGATAATTTACTACAAAACACTGAGTTGTGTACTTTAAGTGGGTGAATTGTGTAATATGTGAATATATATCTAGAAAGCAAGTAGGCTAATGATCCAGAGTAGATCAATCAATATGATCAGAGCCTGCTGAGCAAAGTAATTTTCACTCAGATTCTGGCAGAATAAGCAGGTAAGGCAGAGAAAACTTCCCAAATGGAAAAGTGTAGCAATAATAAAAATAGTAATAGTTACATTGCTAACCGTAAAAATTAAGATTGATATGCTCTGTATGGTCAGCAAGGTGCTTTCGCATTTATTTGATTAAATCCTTCCTCTCACTTGAGTCATATGAGGGAGGCATCATTACATCTGACGCCCGAGGGAACTGACTCAGAGAGTTTAGGGACAGAGAAATCATCTGGGTAGTAAACGCTGGGGCTGGAGGAGAGCTCTGGTCTACCTGCCCCAAATCTCATGACATTTCACCAAGCTTGCGAGGGCAAGGACCATGGTCTGCCTTGTTACGGTGGTATCCCGAGTGCCTGGCCAGGTGAATGGATAAATGAATGAGTCGGAACTTGCCCCTTTCTGGACTGTGTCACCAGGTCCTGCAAAGCATGGCTCCAGCTCCTCCTAGAATAAAGGAGGCCAAGAAGGCACCCTATTTGCACAGTGTTGCTGGGTGCTGGACAGCAGCCCAGTCTCCAGAAGTCACGCTGACTTGAGCCCTTTACAGGTGCAGGAAATAGGGCAAGAATATCTCAGAATGGAAGGCTTCCCACTGCTGTGTCCCAGCCGCACAAAGAAGGGATGGACCCAGACAGTGTCCGTGTGAACTTCAGTCATGCCAGTTGCCCTCTCCGTATTTTGTTTCACATTTTCTGTAGAATGAGGACAATGACACACCCTCTAGGCTCTGCCAGATGGTGTAGTGGCATGGGTGATGATGAGCAGGCTTTAGTACTACGGGAAGGTCCTTTCTTCTTCCTGATTCCTTGATTGGTGGTAGAGTAGATCCACTCAAACAAGGAAGCAGACTCCCCACGACTGAACCTGCAGTGGTTTGTTCAGACCCCCACTGAGTTCTCTGGGTATTTGGGGGAAGATTTAACTGTATCTCAGGTGAGTCTTAGAGGCAGAAGAAGGACTGGGAAGTGGTGGAGGTATTAAAGGCAAGGAGAGCCCTACTGGGTTTGGCTCAGTGGATAGAGCCTCAGTCTGTGGACTGGAGGGTCCCAGGTTTGATTCCAGTCAAGGGTTGCAGGCTCAATCCCCATAGGGAGTGTGCAGGAAGCAGTCAGTCAATGATTCTCTCTCATCATTGATGTTTCTCGCTCTCTCTCCCTTCCTCTCTGAGATCAATAAAAATATAACTAAAAAATAAAAGCGTGTGCAATTTTTTAAAAAGTAAAAAATTAAGGCAAGGAGAGAAAAGAGCCAGTTGGGGATTTGATACTAAGTATAATAATAAGCGATAATAGTCATAGTGCCTCATTTAATTGAACACTTACTATGTGACAATATTGTGCTTAGAACTTTATGTACTAGTATATCACCTAACTTACTCCTTTTCTTATTGTTATCCCATTTAACACATGAAGCAACCAGCTGACAAATGTCTTGATAAGGCAGTAACTGTGATGTGAACCTACATGTCACCCCAGAGCTCTGGGGAAGGATGTGAGGAGTAGAGAGGGCAGAATCTCGGGCTGGCCTGGCATGGAGGTCCCTCCTCTGGGGGAAGCTCATGTCCTCCTGGTTCTAGCCTGAAACTGGGCTGAGGCAGGAAGTACAGGCCTCCTTGGCCAGAGGTCCTGCCTCCCCAGCTTAGATAAGAGCTCCTCTAAGGCACGGCCACATCTGCCTGCTCTCTGGGCCTGCTGGCTCCTGGCATGGACCCAATCTATTCGTGTCAATGGAAGCGATAACTACTGCAGTTTTGCCCTTTCCCTTGTGGAGTGTCCCAGATGCAAAGCAACACCATGATGGGTGTAAAGCTTGTCACAATTGACACCCCCATTTTCTCATCCGTGATTCTGGGGTCCTCCTGCCAGACAAGACTCTCCAACCTCCCCGAGGCCAACACCTGGACCAGGTCTGCATCTTCCTTCCACAACAGCTCTGTGCCTGTGCTCCTCACAGCCCGTCTCACCCTGCACTGAGCCCTGTTTTCCACGCAGGAGCCAGAGAGGTTGCTCTTAAAACTCTGCTCATACCTCCCCTTGCTGCCTGTTGGGCCATGTCAGCCCTTCCCAGGGTGTGAGCCTCTCCACGATCCCATCTTTGTCTCCTCAGACCCCCTTTTGTCCTCTCCCCAGGCCCCAGCTCCTCCCCCTGCTTGCCTGACCACAGCTCCGGGAGTGACCCATGATGCCATGGGCCTGAGTCACTGGGGCAGGGGAAACGGGGCCCTGGAGGCATGTTCATCCCTCCCTGCACGTCATCCCCGGGCCCGT
Source organism: Murina feae (assembly GCA_004026665.1). NCBI lineage: Eukaryota > Metazoa > Chordata > Mammalia > Chiroptera > Vespertilionidae > Murina > Murina feae. The sequence continues at coordinate 58,422 of PVJC01004287.1, forward strand.
ACCAGCACGCCCGTCTAGCCAGTGATATCACTGGCCTGGGTGCATGTGCAGCACTCACACTGGGCTCTGAGGGGGGTCGGGGTGGAGATGATGAGCACCCGCCTGGCAGGAAGGCAGGTGAAGCAAGGCTTGGCCTGTGATTGGTGGGACTGTCCTCAGGCCCTTTGTCTTCTAGCTGCCATAGGGCTCCCAAAACCTCCTGAGTAAAACATGAACATGCAACTTTTGATAAATAATGTCACAAATAGCTAACAGCGCTTTTGTTAAATAAAATACTCACATGGCACTTTCTTCATGCACAGTTGTAAGCAACACACATGAATTTACCTAATTTATCTGATGAATTATCCTCACAGCAATCCATTTCATAGACAAGAAGACTGAGGCACAGAGTGGTTAAGAAAGTTTCCCAAAGCAGCACAGCTAGTAAGTGGTAAAGCCAAGAGTTGGCTCCTGAGTCTGTGCTCTTAACCTCTCTGCTATCTTGCTAGACTCAGGCCTGCTACCCTCCCACCCTGCCTGTGGGAGCATCATCCCCTTGCAGCCCCCTCATTCACTGGCGCCTGGAAGCATCTGCAGAATCTCTAGCCCTGGATGCACCTTCTCAGCCCCGCCTCCCTGCACTGTCATTTAATATTTCACCGCTGTGAGTCCTCATCCTATTTCTCAGTGGGTTTCATTAGTCCCACTCTGTGGGCAAGCAAACGGAAACTCAGATTACTACAAGGCGGCACACCCACATCACTGCAGGATTGGAAACAGAGTCTGTCTGGAAACAGTGTTGTTCCCACTCCTATAGAAGAAAGGCCCAGCTGAGGGCAGGCTGAGGCACCCTACCCACTGAGGCACACAGAGCCTGATGTGGGGCTCCGGAGAGAGCATGGGGCTGGACGTGCCCCTGGCGAGTCACCTGCCATGGGTGATGGTTGAGTCTGAAAAGAGAGAGAAAGTAAAGGAGAGTTAAGAATTGAAAAGAGCAAGCCCTAACCACTTTGGCTCAGTGAATAGAGCGTTGGCCTGTGGACCTAAGGGTCCTGGGTTCGATTCTAGTCACAGGTACATGCCCGGGTTTAGGGCTTGATCACCAGTAGGGGGCATGTAGGAGGCAGCTGATCAATGATTCTCTCTCATCAATATTTCTATCCTCCTTTCTCCCTCTTCCTTCCTCTTTGAAACCAATAAAAATATATTTAAAAAATAAATTTTTAAAAATGGAAAAGAGCAAAAGATGAGCCTTGGGGAAGGTCTATTCGTAGGGGATAAGATAAAGAGAAGCGAGCAGAGAAAAGTGACAGTGAGAAAGAAGAAGCAGAGCAATAACTCCTACAATAACCCCTACACATACACCCGACACAAACTCCAGACGCCAGTGTTGGAAGCTGGCTAAGAATGATTATTACTGCCAGTTTGCAAAGGTGAAAACTCAAAGAGGGTGAGGGATGTGCTTCAGATATGACAGTTAATAAACAGCAGAACCAGGAAGGGCATCTCTGTGTCCCACAGACACAGCCCCATCACCATGGAGGACATCGACGGAGAGGGCATGGGGCGGGGTTATCCCCACTGATTGAAGGAGGAGACACACCGGCCCATGGAAGCCTTTAGGAGTAGGGTCAGTGGGAGAGGAGACCCAGTCTGAGGTGGGGACTGGTGGAGGTGCAGGAGGCGGGGGGAGTGAGGAGGTGGAAGAAGCCACTGCGCTTATTTGCAAACTCAGTGAGTGGGGTCAGGAGAGCCAGGAGGCCTTTGTCTCTGTCTCCCTGTTTTCCATGGATTCTTTTCTGTTGCCAGGATTGTCCTCTGCCCTTCGCCTCTTTTCCTTTCCCCTCTTTTTCCTCTTCCCCTGCCCAACTATTTACATCTAAATATCTAGACATTTTTTAGTGTTAAATGTACTTATTGAATAAAGTTTTATGCAACTTGTTTTTAACTTTAAAAGAACATAGGAGAGTTGATTTTTTCTTCTAAAAAAGAAAGACTCTTCAAAAGGGCGGTTCTTTTAAAATACCCTCCGCAGTGAGTTTTATCGGTGAATCGGTGCCTCTTAAGAGAAACAGCAGGCTCCTCATCTCAGTGTGAGGTGCCAGAGGACGGAGAGCGTTTCTGGATGAGTCAGGCAAAGGGAGGCTGCTTTTCTCACTTTCTCTTCAAGCCAGACAGGCACTCATGAGATCACCCAGCATGCTCAGCAAGGTGCTAAAAAATAATTGCCCTCGATGAAGACATACAAACAGATCATTCCACCTGGCAGGGAGACCTGAGTGTGTCGGCAGAACGTGCGGGCAAGACATCACTCCAGCTCTTCAGGTTCAAGGGCACCCAGGCTCTGATCCACCTCAAGCAGATGGGTGGGGAGCCCTGCTGCTGCGGAGCCCACCTCTCTCCGACAGCCCCGGGCCCTGCGCTCACTCTGAGAGCAGAAAAGGAAGTCAGTGGACACTGCCCTTCCCCGCAATGACACTCAGGGGGGCGGGTATCAGATGCCACCTGCTCCATGAGGAGTGGTCCAGGCGGAATGCTCACAGTTCTCAGGGGTATTTCAACCTCTCCTTTATCCCATACCTTGAAGGCTAGGATGCCAAGCAGCTAGTCTCAATGGCTGTGATTTTGCTGCAGCAAGAAACCGCTTCAGGTCACCTATACCCCAGTCACCGTGCATCTTAGAAGCCATGTGGGGTTTCTGCAGAAACTGGTTTCTGTAGCCCGGTTGTCGTTCCCAATGCTTGGAGGGAGGAATGGGTGCCACCGTCTCCCTCCCCCAGCACTGCTGTCGTGCATGTTTACTGGCCTCCATCTCAAGTCCTTATGGCACTTCTGCCAATATTAATGAGTTCGTTACTCTACACAGCTGACAGAGAGGTAAGAAATTCCCATCATCTGATGGGGGCAAGGGGAATGCCTAGGTTTGATTAGATTTCTTTCCTAAGACCAGGTTCTTTCATCAGTGAATAATCCTGCTGACTTGCTTCCTCAGACAAAGATTGGCACTGTGGGGTGTGCTCACAGATGATGGCATGCCACCTGCTTCGGAGGGCCACTCGGGGCAGAAAGGGGAGGCAGACCCCAGCATCCAGGTCAGCACACAGCTATACAGGAAGGAAAATGGGCTGAGTTGTTAGAGTCTTGGGACATACTCTAAAGGTGAGTGGCAGTGAAGAAAGAGGGGAAGGAAGAGAAAAGGAAGGAGAGGAAGAGAAGCAGAGAGAGGAGTACATTTTCTTCACCCTTTCCTGGATGTCTCTGTCTAGATTTGCTCTCTTAAAGATGCCCCGTCTACATACAGCCTTATGATAAGAGATGCAGTAAACACTGGACATCTGCTGGTCCTGCCAATCTTCCCACAATATCTTTATTTCTGGTTCCAAACCTTCCTTAGTCAATTCCCCTAGAAGCACACCCTGAGACAGCTGGCTAAATCCAAGGAGATTATTAAAGTCTGTTATAAAGGGAGAGCTATACTTGCAACCCATGTATGATGGGACAATTACCAATTAAGAATAGAAATTGTTAGCTGGCTGGTGTGACTCAGTGTTGAGCATTGACCTATGAACCAGGAGGTCACGGTTTGATTGCACATGCCTGGGTTGTGGGCTCAGTCCCCAGTAGGGGATATGCAGGAGGGAGACGATCAGTGATTCTCTCTCATCATTGATGTTTCTATCTCTCTCTCCACCTCCCTTCCTCTTTGAAATATTATAACCTATATTATATATATTAAATATTAGAAATATTAGAAATTGTCAGAGTAGGAATCCCAATTGGCTATGTGTTGAGGGGTCTGAGCAGTAGCATCTCAGCTCAGAGCAGTGCCCAGTGTGGCTGCTAGACTTGGATCATTGTGGGTCACAATGTGTATCTGCAGACATGGCACAGCCAGCATATAATCATGGAGGTCCATCTTGGCAGGCCACCAGCTTTTCCTTCTTTTTGGGTCCCACACAGAGATGGATTTGGTAGCATAAAATGATATTAAATGAAACTCTTCCTATTGATCCAAAATTTTGGTGAGGAAGCTCTAAAGTCAAACATATAGGTAAGAAGTACCCACTGCTCTAGAGAAAGGTGCTAACTCTATCCATGAAAGACTTCGCAGAGATTAACAAAAATATGTCTAACAACCATGAACCATACAAAAAAAACAAACAACAGATGCTAAACGGGGCTTTTTAGGAGAGTCCTTGAGGTAAGGCTTTGTCAGCTTAGCAGGGAGTGCTGTGATATTTCTTTTTTTCCTTCCATCACCTCAAACCAAAAGAAGGCACACTGACAAGACTGAGATTGAAAGAGAAAAAAAGGACTAGTATATTTCAGTCCCAATCAGCTGCAAAAATTATGGGTCTATTTGAGAGAGTTTGGGGAGAAAGCGACATTTGTTCCCTTGGAGTCTGGCGGTGTTTGAATACAGACTCCCAGCCTTGTCCCTGCTGAGTTGGGAAGGCCTGGCTGAAGTCATCCACTAACACACAGCAAGGAGAGTGAGCATAAAAAGACCAGCCTTCGTGTGGAAAGGAAGCATGCTTTCCTTTGGGATACACACACACTAGGGAAAATAATTAGGTTTGAAGCATGGAGCTGGGACTTTCCAGAGAGGGTCACCTGTCCGTTTAGAGGTGACAGGAAAAGGCTGTAGGGTGTGTTGCTGGGGAAAGTTGCTAAAAGGGTTGCAAAATGACCTCATCCCTTTTGTCCTTCTGTCCTTCCGCTCTGTCTAGAACAGCAGTTCGCAGCCTCAGTTCGCAGCCTGTGTATTGGAATCACTGATGTTTAACTGGTATTTCAAAAATACACCAGCGCAAGGTCTTACTCCAACCCAGTTTCTGGAAGTGGGGCCTGGGCACTATGTTGTTTATTTTTTTACAAGCTCCTCTGGTGACTCTCATGTATAGTTAAGGTCTAGAAGATTGAGAAGGATATTGAGCAGAAGCCAAATCTATCCAATTATCGTGGAGAGTGGAGGCTACGTTCTGTGGCTAGCATGGCTCCAGGCTAACATGTATGGGCCTGGCCTTGTGAAGTGGAGAAATTCACTCATGCATTCATCCGTTCATCAGGTATTTCTTGACTGTCTGCTATGTGCTCCGTACTATGGAAACAGCAGTGAACAAAACAAAACTCCGTGCCCTTGTGGAGCTTCCAATCTAGCAGAGAGGACTCTCCTGATTGGAAAACACAGCTGAGATTTGTAAAGAAAGCCCCGTTGGCTCTCAAGTAAGTGATGCCAGGGAGCGCACATCGGAGTACTAACAAGCTAAATCTGAAGCACATCCACAGCTGACCCACATCAGGCTGGTGATCATCTTGTGTCCAGGCTGATGTGGCCCCAAAGGCTCTGAGGTTGAAGAGCCTGTGATATGGCATTCAGCCAAGATTTGTTCTCTTCTAGCCTCAGTCCTTGAAGGTCCATTGACCCGGTGCAGCACAGAGAAGATACGTTGGAGCCAGTATGGTCAGCGATGTGCGTTGGGTTGATACCCAGTTGTGGGGTGATGTTGCTGTGGCTGCTGATGACGGTGATAACGAATGTCTCTATTTTTAGTTTAGTTTAGTGCAGGGGTCCTCAAACTTGTTAAACAGGGGGCCAGTTCAACTGTCCCTCAGACCATCGGAGGGCTGGACTATAGTTTAAAAACAAAACAAAACTATGAACAGATTCCTATGCACACTAAACATATTTTATGCAGGACAGGCATCGGCAGCAAAAACACCTGGCAGGCTGGATAAATGTCCTCGGCGTATGCCTGGTTTAGTGTCTCACACGAGGAGTCTGAGGCAGAACCAGCCCTTGAACTCAAATCATCCAATCCTATCCAGGCAGGGTCCTCTCCTGCTTCTCATTATGGAAATAGTTATGGCAATAGTTATGCTGACCTTCTTGAGACCAGAAGAAAAGGATTCTAGAACCTGCTTTGCGTCCTTCTTTGTCCCAGGCTTACTGGCCTGACACAGCCCTTCTATTAGTCTTCCCCCAGAATGAGGGTGAGCATTGTGCTTTGAGAAGCCAGGATGGAGGCAACTTTGCCCCACAGGCCAAGACTAATTGCTTCTATCACCACCTCCATCTGTGAAATGTGTTTCTGGTGGGAAGTGTAATTAGCCTGGTGAAGCCTTGGAGGGCTGATGAAGCTGGGTAAGTGTTGAGAAGATAGCATCAATGTGGAACAAATCTTCCCGGCCCAGCCCTGCCCATGGGTCCTGAAAGTGTGGAACAGGGAGGGCAGAGGAGCAGCCTGGCTTTGGTGTGCTGTCATACTCACTTTGTCCTAGCATAGGAGAGCTAGGTTTGTCTCTGCCCTATTTACAGGAGGCTCCTTGTTGGGTGTTCCCATTCTCATTTCCTGGGTCCTCCCTCCTCTTTCATCTCATCTCTCTTTTCTTCTCTTCCCTGGGTTGTGCTCATGTCTAGAGCTATTAGATTC
>PVJC01004288.1:0-17208 GCA_004026665.1 Murina feae
CACTGACAGAGTCTTGGTATAAAAAGAATGACTAAAAACATATTGTTCTGCAACTTGCATTTATTCTCCACTCCAAAATACATCCTAGGGAACTTCTCACCTTAGTATTACAATAGTGTTCTGTAACTGGATGTTCCATAGTTAATTTAGCCATTCTCCTAGCTCAGTGATTCTCAACTTTCTGGCCCTTTAAAACAGTTCCTCATGTTGTGACCCCCAACCATAAAATTATTTTTGTTGCTACTTCATAACTGTAATGTTGCTACTGTTATGAATCATAATGTAAATATCTGATGTGCAGGATGGTCTTAGGTGACCCCTGTGAAAGGGTCATTCGACCACCAAAGGGGTCGGGACCCACAGGTTGAGAACCGCTGCCCCAGCTTGAAGAGAAATTAGGTGTCTCCAATGTTAATATAAACAACTCTAAGAATTACCCCAGTATCCAATCAATGTTTACAGGGAATTCTACTTCTAACAGCTGTGATTTTAAGCAAACAAACAAAAAAAGATTTAAACTGTGTCTCAGTTCTTTTGTAAAGATGATTCTACTACACTTAACCTTACAAGGTTGCGGAGAGGATGAAATGATATATTTATGAACAGCAATCTAATTGTTACCTGAAAGGTTAAAATTGGTGAACAGGCCAAATACCCATCTCAGATGGTGATTAAAGAAAAACTGAATTTTTTTTAAGAAAAAGGGGATGGGAGATGGGGTAGCCAAAGGGAAGGGCTACACAGCCCTGAGCCAAAGTGTATTATTGGGTCCATGGTGGCAGCAAAAATCCTATCTAATAAAGAGGAAATATGTGCCCTAACCAGTTTGGCTCAGCGGATAGAGCATCGGCCTGTGGACTAAAGGGTCCCGGGTTCAATTCCGGTCAAGGGCATGTACCTTGGATGCGGACACATCCCCAGTGGGGGTTGTGCAGGAGGAAACTGATCGATATTTCTCTCTCATCAATGTTTCTAGCTCTCCATCCTTCTCCCTTTCTCCCTAAAAAAAAAAATCAATAAAATATATATATTTTTAAAAAGGGAATATGTAAACTGCCCATCACACCATCATAAAGATGGAGGCGCCCATAGCCACAAGATGATGGTGCCTAGCCCCTCCCAATCCCCCCCACCCCACCTTGCCCGAGTCTCACAGTCCTTTGTGGGGGGGGGGGCGCGATGGGGGGAGCAGCAGTCGCACAGTGTGGCCAGACCAGGGCCAGCCTGAGGCTCAAGCAAGCCTTGAATGGCAGCTGCCCAGGGCCAGCTGAAGCTTGCGCTGCCAGCAGTGGCAGCAGCATAGACGTGATGGGGGGCGGGGGTGTGGCCTTACCCTGATCACCAGGTGGACTCCTGCCCCTGAGGGCTCCCGCATTGTGAGAGGGGGCAGGCCGAGCTGAGGGACCCCCTCCTCCAGTGCATGAACTTGCATGCAGCGGGCCTCTAGTATACTTGGAATAGTGGAACAAGGAATCGCATGGAAGCAGCTGCAGGAAAGCCTAGGCTGGGCTGCTTCGGCTCACGGAGAAGTCAGAGCAAAGGGGGCCTTTGGAGACAGACTCGGGGGTTTAGTCCAGGGCAGCTGCCACTGCCCACCGCTTCCTTGGTTCCAAGCCTCAATGGAATCTCTTAGAGCTTTAGGGGACACACGCCTGCGGGGGAAGGGAAGGGCACCGGCGTGCTCCTTGGAGGGCAGGCACTGGGTCCTTGGTCCTGAGCACATTTATCTCTTTCTCGCAGGTGGAAATCTTCGGGGAGGGTCTTAACAGGATATTATTCACCAGCGCCCCAGGTGTGGTGTTCCAGGGTCCCGGTCTCTCCACTGATGGGCCGGTGCCAGTTTGAGGGTCGTTAGTTAGTGGATGTAGCTGGTCCCGAGGCAGCCACAGCCTCGCTGGTCTTGCTCTGACGCTTTTCTGGGCCTGGAGCTGAAATGCCACCGAGGCCCAGATGTTATCTTCCCGGAGGAAAAGGTCAGGGCGTCTACAGCGCCTGAGCAGCGCTATGAAAGGAAGACCAGGGCTCCAAGCCAGGGACACGGTAGGGCTGGGCCGGTTCCCTGGGGCTGAGGTTCTTGTTTTGCCCCTTGCGAGGCACCTGGGAGTTTCCGCCCCTGGACCACCGTCCCGGCTCGGCTCATGTCTAACGTTACCCAGCACCGTTATTCCCCTCGGTTATCTCTGACCCTTAGGTCTTCGCTCCTGGGAGACTGGGTTCTAGCTGCCGGGCGCTCGCTACACGGCGTCTCCCCCAATCGGAGTCGCTCTGAGCCTGGGGGGAGCGCCTTCCGCGGACATCCTTCATTCTCCTGCTGTAAGGCGAGAGGATTTTCTGACGGCTGCAGCCTTTCCTTTCCACGCTCAGCTGAGGTGAGTGGGACATCCATTCTCCAACGCCCTTGGGACACAAGCAGTTCCCGCAGCGCAGCGACCCACCCCGGCCGCTCGCCATCACGCCGGAGCTCCGAGCCTTCGGCCGCCGAGTCGACGGCAGGCTCAGCCCCCGCGGGTCGCCCGCCGCTTCGCGCTCCCGGACCCAGAGCGGCGCCCCCAGCACCCCCAGGCGAGCCGACTGCCGAGTCCAGCGCCGCCTCACTCGGGTCCTGTTACGCTCGGCGTCAAACCCGGAAGTAGCTCCTTGGGAAGCGGAAATCCCGCCCCTGCCTTCCGCTTGCTGCCGTAGGGGGCGGGCCCTGCCGGAGGCCCCGCCCCTTCCGGGAGGGGTGTCCCGATGGTCCAGCGCAGACGCCGCCGGGCGCAGGCTCCCTGCCGGGCTGGTCTTGGGCGGCGTTTGGCGGGCCGGCGGGCCCGGGGGAGCGCCATGCTCTGGTCCACTCGCGGCTGTCCTCCAGAAGGCCAGAGGCCTCGGCTGACCATTCCGTCCGATCTCGGTCTTTCTCCCCTCCCCAGAAGTAAGCAGTTTATCTGTTGGGTGTCCTCCTGGTTTTTACAGTAACACACAGATATATGTATAAGCAACTAACTGATCAATACGTGCAATACCATTATTGCCGCAGGACAATAAAAACACAGGCTCCAAGTCATATGTACTTTCTGTTGGGACATGTGTGTGTACCTACATAAATATATACATAGAGAGCTGGTTGAGCATCGACCTGTGAACCAGGAGGTCACAGTTCCATGCCTGGGTCGCTGGCTCAGATGATTCTCTCTCATCATGGATGCTTCTCTCTCTCTCTCTCTTCCTCTCGGAAATCAATTAAAAAAAAACGTTTAATTAAAAAACATAAGCATATATAAATTTATAACATACACTTATGCATACATATAAATATATTCATTTGAATATACATAGCAATATATGCACAAACTTTACATCTCATATATGCATACAATCATATGCACACAAACCCAAAACATGTATGTATATGTCCGTATGTTTTTTATATATTTACATGTAATTATCCCCACAGAAGAGACATTATTTGGGGTTTCTGTTTTTATTGTCTTACAGTAGCTGTTTTACATATTGTTCAGCAACTAGCCTTTTACTGTCTCTTCCGAGAGCTACCCACCTTAGAGTAGGTGCGTTCTTCTTCATTTTCTTTTCATTTTGCTTCGTGGTGTCTCTCAATCCACTTAACTCAGAGCTGTTGGAAGAGAGATTAGGAACCAAGAGGAAATATTTTGAGATCTCTGCCTCATGTTCCTAACTGTGAAATGAAATTATTAATAGGACAGCACTCCCAAGCTGGGTGTGGGTTGTCAGTGAGTTAAGGTAGATAAATCACGTGGAAGAGTTATGTGGTCTGTTGAGTCCTTCTAGAATTTTGCCAGAAAGAGTTCTTCTGAAAAGTGTATAATTGTGTATCTTCCTCACTCACCCAGGTGAGGTATACATTACGCCTTCCTTCTCTCCAGTTCTCCCCTCTGCTCCTCTCCTTGAAACCTGCAGTGTCCTAAGAATGTAAATGTTGGATATGGTACATTAAAGTTGGTGCAGCCACAGAAGGAAACAAGAAGGAGGTTTGGAAGGAATACGTTTATTTTACTCTGAGGTCCCACAGTAGGGGGTTACCCCGTGCCATGCAGGGCCACAGGGGAAACACCAGGATTTGGTCAGGTGGCAGAAGACAGAAGAGAGGGAAATAGCCTGAGCCAGAGCCCATGTTGGAGTTTCCATGGGAAAGACAAGGCATAGCAGAGTAAGCCATTGAGGATTGGCTAGTTGGAATAATTCCAGCGGGCTCCGGACAATAGGGGTGGATGCTAGTTGCCTGGTACTTGGCCCTTGTGTGATTTGACACAGAGAGTTAGAGGAGGAGGTAGCTGGTTTTATAGACTTGGATTGGTTGGTTTACATTGCTCTATGAAGACCTTTACTATCTCTAAGAACAGGCTAGCCCTGGGAGGGACAGTCTCTCCTGACCAGCAATCTTTTTTAAGATGTTGAAATACCATAAAATACAGAAAATTTAAAAAACATTAATATATGCAGATCTGGGTCCTTCTGCCCAGAATACTCCCCAGCCCCCACTTCACCTGACTTCCTGTTACTCCTCCCTTCCATCTGTAATGAAATGTGACTTGGTACATAACAACATACTGCCTTTATTAGTTTGCTAGAGCTGCCACAACCACGTGCTACACAGACTTGGTGGCGTAAACAACAGAAATGAATTTCCTCACAGTCCTGGAGGATTGGTTCAGCAGGTTTCAGCAGGATGGGTTCCTTCTGGGGCTGAGAATCTGTTCCAGGCCCCTCTCCTGGTTACTGGTGTTTTGCTGTCAATCTCTGGTGTTCTGTGACTTGCAGAAGTGTCACCCCAATCTCTGCCTTAATTTTCACATGCATTCTCTGTGTGTGTGTGTGTGTCTGTGTTCACATTTCCCCCTTTTATAAGGACATCTGTCATTGGACCAAGGCCCGTTTTATGGACCCCATTGTAACTTGGTCATCCCCATAAAGCCCCCGTCTCCAAATAAGGTCACATTCTCAGGTAGTCAGGTTAGGACAACAACGTGTCCTTGTGTGGGGACACAACTAAACCAGAACACTCCCCTCACCGTTTTCCTCTCACCCCACTATGTCAGTGCCTCCCACTGTGCAATTCTTGGCACAGGTATCTACCCCCATAGCATTGAGCTCACTTTGGGTAGATATTACTTATTCAAAGCCATGTCCCCTCCCCATAGAAACATAATGGAAATCCCATTTGTACAAGCACTGTTGATATGTCTCTAGACTGCTCATCATTTTTGTCTGTATCGCACACCCTTTCTTATGCTCATGGAATACTCAGTGGAAAATTGATGAATGAATGAGTGAACTGTTTGTAGGGGGAAAATGGCCAGTGTGCATAGCTGCACTCATAGCTTAATGTGTTTATTGCCTAGAGAGCATTTATGACATTTTTACTAATTTCCAGAAGAAATTCCCTTGGGGTTCATTACATTACACTTGTAACTTAATTAAAAGCCATTATTATTTTTTTCTTTTTTTTTTTTTTTTACTGGCTTTGTTGAGGTCAGGGTTGGATCTTATCAGTCTTCAGGGAAAGTCAGACTGTTCAGATGTTTTCCTCATACCTCTAAAAGCCATTATTTATGTACCCTGTAAGCAATGTATTATGTTCTAGAAAGATTCCCTTTGGAAAAAATTTCATCACAGGTTGGCATCTAATTTGGGGACACATGATGCCTATTCAACAGTGAGCTATATAGCCAGCCCCTCATTTGGCAAGTCTTCTTGGTTATGTTTGATCACGTTCTTCATTTACGTTCTACAAGTGATTTCAGCTTATTATGTATGATTCGCTCTTTTGTTTCAGCCACTGTGATATGAGTCACTGATTATAACATTTTCTAAGCTGTTATTGTAAATACATGGAGAGCAGTTAACTTTACACATGTATCTTTTTAATTCACTCGACCTTTTATACTCTCATTGGGTTTCTATTGATTATACTGATTCTTTCTCACACCTTATTTTTATTCCTGTTTCTTTACATTGGTCAAAAAAAAAACCACACAAGAACTATATGTAATCATTATGGAAATAACACGCTGTACAGTTTTGTTCCTGAATGGTAAAAATTAAAGTTAAGGTGTTATATCTTTCTTTGTATGATTAGTCAGCCGGTTACATCTTTACTTCTTAGTAAGCATGTTTTCATAACTATGTCTCATTCCTCATGTCCATCATCCCTGTCCTTTTCTCTGCTTTTGTCTTCTGTCTTCTGTGTCATTCCCTTATGTTCATGGGAAGGTCGCAGTCTCCGACTCAACTGAAATTATTCCTCTCAATGTCAACATCTGATGGATGACAAAACAACACAAAGTCACTTTGATACGTAGTTTTCACCATTTTCCCACGAAAGTGGTGAAAATAAAGCATTAGAATAACCAAGAGACTAGCAATTAGTGCTCTTGGAGCTTTCTGAACGCCCCTCCCCCATGACCTTATCTATCATATTTTCTATATAATGGATAAGAAGCACCACTTATATATTACACCCAAGCAAAAATGATAGAGTAGGGACCTCCAGGGATGGTCTCTCCCCAGAAACACTGAAAATCCTGGGGAAAACTGTCAGAATCAACCTTACCAAAACTCTGGAAGGTGGAAGGTGGCCCAAGGTTTACAGCAAAGAAGCAAATGCTTAGTCATGAGAAAGGTCACTGACACAGGCTGGGAGGAGGTCCGGCATTTAAACTTATCCCTTCCCGTCCCAGCACAGCAGTGACCCAGGTTCCCAGCGTGGGCACCTAGTCCAGGTGGAGAGCCGACCTCGATCTGAAAGAACTCTGCTGATGTGCTGTGACTTGCTCATGGGTCCCCTGCAGGACTGACACAAGTGGGTGCCTTTGTCCTAACCCAGAGCTCTCTCAGGGTGGAAATGGCTATGGCCACATGGAGATCTTCCTGAACAAGCCACTGCTGTCTGGGGCAACAAAGCAAACAAACAGTTGAGACAAACAGTGGACATGCCTACGGCTGGGGAAGAAAAGCTGGAGAGTGAGACACTTGGAGAAAAGGGACTTTGAAAAACTTCCACATATATGCCGAGCCAGCACGGCCAAGGGTGAACCTGAGGAGGGGTGGTGAAAGATGGAAGAAAAAGACAGACAAGAGAATACAGCTGGGGCTTGGTGAATCTCCTGTGCCTGGATGAGGACTCAAAAGACCCAGCCTGCAAGCTGATGCTTTATTTTATAGTCTGACTAAAACAAGGGTAGATTAACTTGTATACAAATGTTTTTGTTTTGGCAATACTTGCAGCACCGCCCACAGCCCATTAGCTACTTAGGAAGGAATTAGGGAGGGCTACAAGGTCAGGCTTAATTACGCTAGGAGAGCTCTGTCCTCCAGGCTGGGACTTGTTTGTGGCCCTTCCACAGGTCAGCCCAAGGCTTGACCCTGGAGCCGCTCCCTACACTCATATACTGAGGAATCTAGGAAGTCACGTGCAGGGCCAGGGAAAGATGTGTGCTCAGAAAAGACTTGCTAAAACCGTATGTTTTCACCTCGGCTGGTCTTTAGGTTCAGCATAAGCAGCAAGTGAAGGCTAAGGCAGGGTTGGAAACAGCCTGGCTAGTGTCGAAGGAATGCCCCAACACAGAACCAACCTGCAAAGAACTAGTTTCTTGGGTCTATCAAGCCATGTCTCGAGTGTTCAGTCGCTCTGCATGGCAAGTGGCTGACGGATGACTCTGTTGGACAGCACAGGACTTTATCAGCATTGCAGAAAGTTCTCCTGGACAGTGCTGGCCTAGAGCATTTAAGAACACGGATTCTGTCACTTATTTTCTTGTGTGATCTTGAACAAATGAGTCTCTCTCGGCCTCAGTTAACACATTGATAGAAGGGAAATGCTTGTAGAACCTACCACACACCGTAGTTGCAAGAATTAAGCAAATTGAAGTGGCTCTTTCTGTGCACTCTCCCCAGTCCTTCCCCCAGGCAGGTTTTGCTTGCCTCTCTTTTGCTCCTAAGCTCCAAGGGTCCTTCTTTGTCGCTATAACTTGTTCTCTGAGACCATGCAGCTCAGCTGGCTCATTTCTTCCTTGGCTCACTTCTACCTCTGTGACTTTCTAAATAAGCTTTTTTTTTTTTTTTTAAAGAGCTCAGCTGGCATAGCCCAGTGGTTGAGCGTTGACCTATGAACCAGTTACTCATCATACGATTGCCACTCAGGGCATATGCATGGTTATGGGCTCCATCCCCAGTGTGGGGCGTGCAGGAGGCAGCCAATCAATGATTCTCTCTCATCGTTGATGTTTCTATCTCTCGCTCCTTCTCCCTCTCCCTTCCTCTCTGAAATCATGTCCATCATCACTGCCCTTTCCTCGGCTTTTATTTTTTTTATTTTAAAAAATATATATTTTTATTGATTTAAGGGAGAGGGAGAGAGAGATAGAAACATCAAATGTGAGAGAGAATCATTGACTGGCTGCCTCCCGCACACCCCCAACTGGGGACCGAGCCCACAACCCAGGCATATGCCCTTGACTAGAATCAAACCTGGGACCCTTCAGTCCGCAGTCCGATGCTCTATCCGCTGAGCCAAACCAGCCAGGGCCCTTTTCTCGGCTTTTAAAAAAGAAAGTTAACATGCATAAATCTTTAGAAGTAGAGTCTGGAACATAATACCTCCTATTTAACTGTTAACAGTGACTAATATTATTTGTAAACCCTCTTGAGGCTTGAGTCAACTATCAGACATTGTTGTCATCTTTCAGACCAGAGAAACTCTGAACCTGGTAGCCGCCTCTTCCTTGGCATCCTTTACTTTGTTTAGCCCCTGCATTGTGACATTTTTTTTCTGATAAAGTTGTGACTTGTTTCCTTCAAATACCCATCATGGCCACTCATTCGGCAGGGTTCGCTCTCAAGGTGCCTTCCCCCCGAGGGAAACCCTCTCCGTACAAACCCCTCCTTCTATCTGCTTTCCCTACAGTGTTATTTTCTCCCCATCTTCCCTCCTGGAATATTGCCATTAATTGCTTGACTGCTTAATACAAATGTCCTGAGAGCTTACAGAGGACAGGGGTGCTGTGGGACCTACCTCTGTCCTGGACTTCCAGAAGAGATGCGAGGTTGCATATTTGCTGAATGAAGTGTGAACGTTTCCAGGGAAAGGAGCTACATGCAGCTGATGCGTCGAGTGTATTAATTGATGGTTTTATGTCCCAGATGAACGTTCAAAACGTTTTAGCAGGTGTCACAAGTCCTTTAAAGACAAGCTGCTTTGCATTTGTAAACTTAATTTTCATTCTATGGGCATTTTATGAAGTGCCAGGGAATCTCTTTGGAAATCAGTTTTACTTTGAATCTTCACAAATTAAAGTGTAACTCTTCATTCAGAAAATCTCTGCTGCTGCCCTTTTCTCACATTTGTTTCTTATTCCTTAGCATTTTGTTTTGGCTCTTGTAATGATTTTTTTTTTTTCTAATTAGATATTGCTGGCATATAGATTTCAATGGACATTTTATTGTGGTAAAATATATATGAGATTTATCATGTTACCCATTTTCAAGCATATAGTTCACTTGCTTTAGGGACATTCACATTTAATTGACTTTTAAAAATATTCCCACTTTAGTCAGCCACTTTACTAAAAACTTAAATGGGTCTCATGTATTTTCTTTTTTCAAATCCTATATAATAAAATCCTAATATGCAAATCGACTGAAGGGCGCACTAACGGGGAAGACACTAAACACAGAAGCTGCCCCCTGGTGGTCAGTGCACTTCCACAGGGGGAGCACCGCTCAACCAGAAGCCAGGCTCACAGCTGGTGGGCTAGCGAGTGCAGTAGCAGTGGCAGGAGCCTCTCCCGCCTCAGCGGCTGTGGCAGTGCTAAGGATCCCTAGGGGGATGTCCACCTGCCAGCTTAGGCCAGCTCCCCACACCAGGCCTCTAGTAGAAGTATAATATGCAAAGGAAGTAAATGTCTCCATTCTGATAGAAACATTAGTTTTGGTGTGTGTGTGTTGGGGGGGGGGGGGGGGGAGAGCAAATTGCCAGCACAGTGTTCAATCATTGTTTAGGATGGCATACATTATTGTTCATGAATTGGACAAGTATGGGTTTCTGTTTTTTAAATTTGGAAGTGATACTTTTCCTTATAGGCTCAACCAGCCAGTTAGATCTATTCCTCTCTGAGTTTCTCCTTTCTCCTTTGAAACCTCAAGTCTACTGGATCAAACTCCACGCTGGACCTTCTCTTTGTTATCAACAGTGTTATCAGTCTTCATCTTTGCACATTTCCAAGGGCAACAGGTTTCTAAGAATGGGACAGACTTTATTTGCTTCTCCATGTCATTTGCTCCTGAAATCCTAGCACCCTTTCCTACCCCTTATTTGCCTGGGAAAAAAAAAAGTATACTTAATCCCTCAAGGACCCATTGGTACAATCTGTTTCCTGAATGGCATGTACTTCAGAGTTAAACCCAGCCACAGCCTCCCGAGCTGTGCCGTCCTCGTTTGGGGCGTCGTCACAATGTGGGCTAACCGATTATGCGTAACTCTGTACCCCAGACAGAATGGTCTCTGGAAACGAGGCACAGTATCTCTAAGGCAGGGCTCGTTTTGGGTTCTTACCTTGATATTTTGGCAATACATAAAGGAGTGATGTGGGATCCGTCACCTGCAAATAAACGAGGTTTAAGATTCGGTGAGCCGGGGTCTCAGATTCCCGTCGGAGACAGGGGTCCTCAGAAACTCAAATCTGTCCTTCCTTGACGACTCTTGGCTTTACTGCTGTATGTTGGGTCGGTGGGAAGGGGTGTGCATTATCTATCAGGATAGGGTTGGCTTTGAGACGTTAACAAGCCTTCCATTTCATGCGAGTCCAAAGAAAGGCCCAGAGAACCCACTGCTAAATCGACGCTGGAGCTGGGATTTATATCGCGTCTGTCTGTCTCTAAGCAGTGCCCCGTAATGACTGCGTCTCAGCCCAAGCCTCGGGGACAAGGCTATTGATGGTTTCATCTGGACGCTCTCTAATAGTGAAAGGTAGGTATTCTTTTTCTTTCCCCCCTTTCTTCTTTCTCCTCCTCCTCTTCTTCCTCCTTTTTTCTTATGTGGTAGGCACTTTTTTGAATATGCTTTGTGACTAACCATTTTTTTGGGGTGGGTGTTTATGTTATTTCTTCTTAGTTCACAGTGATTACGAATAAAATCTATGAGAAGTAAGGGGCTTGGCTTATGTTTGCCCACACGCGCTACGAGCAAAGATGAAGATATTCTAAGCACGGTTCCATTGTCTTACGGGTGTAGAACTCCAGCGGGTGGAGGGGGTAGTGGTGGGATTAAGCTGCCAGTGGTAGCCGATTCCTGATGGTTGAGTGTGCAGGGGCCCATTGTCAGGATCCACCCACTGTTTGCAGCGGTCAGGCTGGTGAATTAAATGGGCACGTGATGGGGACCACTGCCCTGCCTCCGATCCTGTCTCTGAGCAGGGCTTCATTCCAGGCCGTTTCCCCCAGCAATTACTCTCTTGGCCAGTGAAGGCAGCATCAGGGCTTCCGAGTGGCTGTCTCTACTACAGTGTGTGCAGCCTACAAGTCAGGGAACCAATGTGAGGATTCCGCCAGCTGCTAAGACCATTTGGATATTACACTTGGGAACCAGGAACATGACCAGTATGTTCCTGAGGGGCCCAGTGTACTCCTTGACCCTCTGTGTTCACGCTCCCCTAGCAAAAAGGGTCCCTGTGGGCCCTTTAGGTCCCCTCCGCCTGCGTTAACTTGGACTTTGTATCCAATAACCGGGAAACAGCCGAGTACCCCTCTTTCCCAGTGTATGGTTACCGAGTAAATTAAATAGCCAGCGCTCTCTTTGGGGCAGATTTGAAGAATCACTACTGTGTACCCTTGCCATGGGCCTGGTCTCTTACTGAATGGGTGTCTGGTCTGAGAACTGTCTCAGAGCAGGAACCTGAGCAGGAGAATGTGACTTTCTCATGGGACAGGGGGCCTCAGTCTTCCGCATGCCCGGATATGACTTGTTTGCCTGAATATCATTTGATTGTATTCATTGTGCTTTTGGTGACCGCCCCATCTATCTTGGCCCGTGTTCTGTCAGCCATCTCCATGGGTCTCTGCAAGTCAGCTGCCCGTCTCTGCCGTTCGGACCCTGCTGCCCACCACAGCAATCGTGCCCAGCCTGTGTCTGATAGGTGCCGGCCCCCAGCCTCTGTCCCGCCAGCCTCCCGTCCTTCACCCCTTGTCCCTAGAGAGTCCCGTTCAGTAACAGCACCCGTCATCAGGCCTGGCCTACAGATGGCAGCCACCACCGACTTTCTCAACAGAGCCGCAAGCGCGCCTCACGCCCATGGCCTTGGCAAACAGTACCTGCGGGCCTTCTCGTGCAGTATAGTCGGCTGGTAGTGTCCATTCCAGGCATGTGCACTTCCCTGAGCCTGGGGGTCCCTCCCTCCACCGGAAGCCATGGCGTCTCAACTTCAGTTCATGTGACCCCTTCCTCTCACCGAGTGCCGTCCATACCGTGTGTCTGAAGCAGCCCACACTGGCCCTTGACACAGTGTCCGGCCTGTGTTATGGGAGTGTTGCCATATCGACAAGCTCTCCGTAATTCCTCCCCGTTGATTTAGTCCCTTTGGGACCCATTTTCAGGTTTATTGACAGCCCTGCTGGTGTAATTAGCCAGGCCCCACAGCTCCCCTAACCTCAGAGAACGGTCTGGCAGCCGGGAGGACTATGGGGCAGAGCCTGAAGAACGCATTGTCTCATATGCCTCACGTGTGGCTTCTGCACATACCTTCAGTTTCGGGGGGAGGGCCACTTCAGCAGGCCCAGGTAGTTCTGAGGAGTGGGAAGTTCTCCTGTGGTTAGAGTCCCATCCTCTGCTTTATCGGGGTCCTGATTTTGGTGTAGGCGATGGGCCATGGCCGAGGATGGGAAGTTCTGAAGTTCTGCTCCTTTGAGAGGAACCTGAGCCTGCCCTCAGGCCCGCCGGCCCTCACACTTCCGGTGCTGGTTGCAACTGGCTGCCCAGGGGGTCCAGGCTTCTACGCTTTGCTTCCTATTGATGACGGATTGCCCAGAGCCTGTTATTTTCCCTCTTGAAAGCATCCATGGCTGCCTGATTTCCCACGCTTCTTTGAGTTCCTACGTCCCCCACGTCCTCAAACATCAGAGGGATTGACTATGCCAACGCATGCCCTTCTCCCATCTCCCATCCCGGTCCCCCCCCCCCAGGTGGGAGCCTTGCACCATCACACAGCTGTCAGCGTCCCACCTGTCACCCGAACCCTGTCCTCGGACCCTGCTTCTCGGGACCCTTCCTGGTAACTTCTTAAGCCGGGCCGCCTGGCAGCGGGGTTTGCGACAGAACTCGGGTGCCCGTGCTGCGTGGAGGAAGCTCTCCGAGGACAGAGTAGGAAGGGAGAGAGCAGGGAGCGGGGTTAGCAAGGCTGTAGCCTCCATGGGAGAGGAGCTGCGTCCTGGCCCCACTGGAGCGCTGGAGCATGAACTGCTGCACAAGACTGACCACAACCTGAGGTCAGGCCTTCCTGGACCCCCGTCCGGTCCGTGAGGCATTGCTGTGGGCTGTAAGCGGGAGGGGGACAGTTAACCTCCCCACAAAGCAGCTCCCCTGCGGCCAAGAACAGCTGCCAGGAGGAAGGGGCAGCTGTGAGTTCGCCTGTAACACTCAGCAGCTGGGAGGGCAGGGGTGTGTCAGCCATCCCGGATCTGATTAGCGCACCACCAAGCCTACAGGCTTCCTAAGTGCCTGGAGGTCCGTCAGAGAATCCCATTATCCCTCTATGACACCTTTTGCTCTTGGATCATGTAATTACCCGGATTGGGTTGGGTGGGGGAGGGGAGGGGCACTTTTGCTCCAGGCATAAAGGCAAGTGTGGTAAAGACAACTGGCTAAGTAATTGCTGGAGGTCAGGCGGCTTGTTAGAAGGGAAGCGAGATCTTTCCAAACAGCAGTGCACTTGGGATTCAGCTCTTGTCGGAGCAAAAGGAGTTTCTGCCATCTCAGCCAAAGGTACTCCTGCCGCAAGGCGGGGCTTCCCCATGTCCCTTCGAATGGTCACTTTGCTGTCGGGTGGCACTGAACCGCTTCAGAACACGGGTGGGGAACGTACAATCGCTTGGCTTTATCGGGGGCCTGAGCCTGCCCTTGTCAGGTTCCTTGACAAGGCCATTAGGAGTGAGGTCATTAAATGTTTGACCCAATATAGCAGGCTCATTTTTAAGTTGGTAATTTTGTCTGGCCCCCAAATGATGCTATAAATAATCCAAATGGCCCTTGGCAGAAAGAAAAAAAAAAAAAAAAGGTTCCCCATCCCCCTGCCCCCACCCTGCTTCAGAGGGAAAAGGCCCTTTTGCTTTCAAGGCACAGAGGATGGTGGAGGGGGGAGAATGCTAAGGGATGTTTCTTTAAAAAAAAAAAAAAAATCCCTTTTCCTACCCAGGTGGCTCAGGCACTGTATGAAAACACTGGTTGCAGGGACGGTTTTTCAATAGAATGGAAAATGAAATTAGAAGCCAAACTTTTTAATTTTTTAAAATATATTTTTATTTACTTCAGAGAGGAAGGGAGATGAAGGGAGAGATAGAAACATCAATGATGAGAGGGAATCATTGATTGGCTGCCTCCTGCACGCTGGCCCCAGCCACGTGCCCTTGACCAGAAGTGAACCTAGGACCCTTGGGTCCGGAGGCCCATGCTCTCTCCACTGAGCCCAACCAGCTAGGGCTAGAAGCCAAACTTTTTTTTTTTTTTTTTTAATGTGAAGCATTAGAAAGGAAGCATTTTGAAAATACCACAAAGCTCAGGTGAACATTAAGGATTTGGCTCTTTGATTCTTTCTTATTCTGTAATCACCTGAAAGGCATTTGGAAAAGGCAAGCAAATTACTGAGACCAATCCCTATGGCTGGCCTCTTCTTACAAATCTCTCTCTCTCTCTAAACATCAACGTGAGAGAGACGCATCCATTCCTTGCCTCTCCGTCACACACACACACACACACGGGAATTGAACCCGGGATCCTTCGGGGTGAGCAAAACCGGCCAGGGCCTTACAAGCCTCTTCACAGTGTTGCAAGGGCCCCCTAACTGTTATGCATCAGAAGGCAAGTTGTGCTGTTAATCTGGAGAGTGGGCCCTGAATTTGGGAGGTCTGAAACCCCACCTTTTCCTGTTTTGTTGCCTCGGAAAATTCCAGCCTTCTGCTCCAAACACACAACTGATATTTTATCACATCAGTGATTTCTTTCCATGATGACAGTGGGATGAGGGCTGCCATGAGACACTTGTGCAATCCTGGGGACTGTGGTGGGCGGGACCCCAGCCGGGCTTTGCAGGAGGGGCCCGAGCAGATGGAGGATTTCTATACGCAGATGTCGGAATGGGGTGTTTGTAGGGAAAGGTCTGTACCTGGGGGCTCCCCTCTGCCAGGCGAAGGAATGTTAGACTTTCTCGTGGCCTCAGGCTCTTTGCCCTTCGACCCCCCTCCTCTTGCCCTGGGTCGGCCTGCGGTAGGGAGGTTGAGAGGGAGACACTAGAACAGCGGTTCTCAACCTGTGGGTCGCGACCCCTTTGGCGGTCCAACGACCCTTCCACGGGGGTCGCCTAAGACCATCCTGCATCTCTGATATTTACATGGCGATTCGTAACAGTAGCAACATTAGTTAGGAAGTAGCAACGAAAATAATCTTGTGGTTGGGTCACAGCAGGAGGAACTGCATGGAGAGGGCCAGAAGGTTGAGAACCGCTGCCCTAGAAGGAAGCGCGGAAAGAACGCGGGGCTGGGCGACGAGGACGGCGGCCTGCGGGGAAGGAGGGTCCGGGTCCGGCCCCGGCAGGTGCGACTCGGTCATCAGGGCAGAGGCAGGCGCGGAGGGAGGAGGGAGGAGGGAGAGGGGCTCGGGTTAGAGGCGGCGAGCGCCGCGTCCCTAAGGGAAGCGGGGAACCCGCAGGGAGGAGCGAGGTCGTGGCGGGGCGATGCGAGGATGCAGCGCTTCGTCCGCTGCCGGACTCGGGGCGGAGGCCTCCGGTCAGCGCGGACGGACCTGGCCCTCGGGAGCCGCGTGGGTTTCGTGGCCCCCAAAGAGCGCGGGATGCTCGGATCCGCGGTGAGCCCGGGCCGGTCGCAGGTACCATACCCCCCGCTTCCCGTGACCGCTCCGTCCCGGCGTGGCCGCCGTCCTGGCGGAGAAGCGCTCGAAGGAGGCTCCCCCGGAGCCGCGGCCGTTTGGCGGCCCGGACGGCCCCGCGCCCAGCGGGCACGCGACCGTCGGACCCCGGCGCAGCCTCGGAGCGGGCGTCTCGGGCCTGCCCTGGGCCCCGCGGACGCCGCCGCCCGCGCGGGGAAGACCGCGCGCGGCCTCGGCCCCGCCCACCGGCGCGCTCCTCGCGGCGCCCGGCGCTGCTGCCGTGACGCGGGCCCGCCCGCGCCCTTCCCCTCCCCGCGCCTGCGCCCCGGGCCTCCGCGACGGCCCCTCCCGCGCTCGCCGGGCCCGTTAGCTAGCTGCGCGCCTCTTGCGCGACGGCCCCTGGGCGGCGGCGCGTGCGGACGCAGCCTCGGCGCGCCCCCTGGCGGCCCGGCGGGGCGCGGCGGGCGCGGCGCTGACCCGGAGGCGGCGGCGGCGGCGGTGCCCGGATGGAGGCACGTCATTGTCCCCCGCCGGGCGGCTGGGCTGTGTGCGGCGGCGGCGGCGGCGGCCGAGGGGGATGGAGCGAGCGCCGAGCCGGGTCAGGTAAGCTCCCGCCTCCTCCCCGCCCGCTGCTGGCCGGCGTGGGGCCCGCAGAGCGCTCCGCCCGCCTCGGCCGCGGCCGGCCCGGCCGCCCCTCTGCCGGCGCGGCCCGCCGGGGGCTGGCGCGGCCCCCTCGCCCGCCGCCCCCTCCGCCGCCGCGGGCCGCCCGGGACCCCGCCGCGCCGGTGGCAGCGCCGCCGCCGCCGGCCGAGCCAGGCCGCTGTGGAGGGGGCGGCGGCCACGGCGGCGGAGCGCCCCGAGAGCCGGGCTGCGCCGGGAGGCCGGACCCCCTGGTTGCCATGGACACTGCCCTCCCGCCCCTACCCGGCCCCAGGCCGCCCCCCTCGGCCCCGGGGGCCGGGCCCGGCGGGAGTCTCCGGGGCGGCCTGGCCCGCGTGGGTCCGCCCGGGGTGGGCGTGTGCCGGCCGCGGAGCCGGGCGGCCCCCCCCCCCCCCCCCCCCCCCCCCCCCCCCCCCCCCCCCCCCCCCCCCCCCCCCCCCCCCCGC